>JANTNU010000009.1:4903665-4914118 GCA_024752395.1 Erythroxylum havanense
TTTCAAAAGGTGTGACTGAAGTAGACGAAGAAAAGAAAGGAAGAAGTCAAAGAAGAGTTCTGAAGATAAGTTTTTTTCTTTTAAAAACATTGTATTTTGTTTTCTTTTTTTATATAATTTGTTATCATCAAAAAGGGAGAGATTGTTAAGTCAAAATGAATTTACTTAGATATAATTTTGATGTATAACAAAGAGAACAATAAAAGAGAAACAATACAGAGCAATACAAACGAAACAATACAGACGAAATAATGCAGACGAAGTAATGCAGACGCAGACTCACAATAAGACGTAGACACAGACACAAAAGAAAAATGCAGACGTAGACACAAAGTATAAAGCAGACGCAGACACAAATAGAAAAGCAGACGCAGACGCAGACGCAGATGCAAACGAAGAAACACAAACGTAAAAATACAGACGGAGAAAAGCAGACGCGAAATTCAAAAAGAAGACGCAGGAGTCAGTTAGAGTTAGTTACAGAACTCAACTGATTAATTGTTTCTTTTAAAGATTCAAGATTCAAGAAACAAGAATCAAGAAGTAGTTGGAGACAAAGGCTATATATACAAGTCGAAGTCGAAGATTGCAATGTTAGAAAAGTTGAATAGTTGAAAAATTCGCAGAATTACATCTACGTGATCGTAAAGAACATACTGTGCAAATTAGCTGAGAGCTATTTTTATATAACAAGTTTCAAACACTTTTTCTGTGAGGAAGAAGTACAGATAGCCTGTAGAGGCTAAGTGTGAAAGAATACTGATTGTAGAGACCTGAAGAGGCTCGTAAAGAATACTTGTAAAAGTTGAAGAGATAGTGAAATCTCAGAAGGAACTCTGAGGACTGGACGTAGCCCACGGTTTGGGGTGAACCGGGATAAATCACTGTGTCAACTACTCTTACTCTATCTCTCTACTTTATATTCAAGTTTTATCATTACTTAGTTCGTAAACAAAGTTTTCAAAATTTTTGATTAATTAGAATCTATCGAAAGTTCTGTAAAAGAATCTTATTACTGACAAACCTTTTTAGAAAGAATTTTTTTTCATAAAAAAGGGGAATACACAATTCAACCTCCCCTTCTCGTGCATTCTTATATCGTTTTATAAGTATTGTATTAACTTGTGATTCACTTCAATACATATTAGATAACATAAGAAATTTCTAAAGATAGAAAGAAACAACAAAACAGTGAAGGAATGCTTAATTAGGTCATCGACGTTGATATCGTCTCCAAATCAGTGTCAAAAAGCTACCCCTCTATGGTTCTTTCAAGGTTGAGAGTTTTGCCCCTTCACTTCATTAAAAGCAAGAGCTCCCAAAAATAATGCTTTAGGCCCCACCGAACATCCCTCTAAAGAACCCTCGCTACTGTCCCTAGTTTTGTTTCAAAACTAACACATATAACCCTATTTCCCTTCTACCTCTATATGTCTACATTTTTAGTCCTTTGTTAAACATTTGTGTTTTACTTTTCTCGGCCCAACGTGCACTGCAGTTTTTTCCTTCCCAATTGACATGTGGTTGCTTCATTTTCCTCCCATCTGTTGTTGCGTTTTACTCTAATTGTCTCCTCTTTATGCTCTGCCATTTTTGCTGCTCCTTCCTAGTTGCTGGTGTCGTTTCATGATGCTTCCAGCAGCCCTTTGCACATCGTTTTGGTCTCCTTACTTCCACCTATTGCATTGTCGTTTCAACATTTTCCTTGGTTGTCCAAATGCTGGCGTTTTCTTCATGGATTGCTACCATTTTTGCTTCATTCCAGCTACTGTGTTGTTTTATTTGGCAGCTTCTTGGTTGTCTTCTTTTCAACTGAATTTGTTTTCCTCTTGCTCTAATTTTCTTCTTCTTACTCCATGAAGACAAGTGAATATTGACCTTCAAAAAATGACCCAAATATCGTTCTTTCGATTTACTTTAACTTCTTTTCTTTTGAATTGTTCCTAAAATCACATATAAGTCAAATTGAGTATCTTAAGCATTTTCATTGTATTGATCACTAAGTGTTATGGATTAAATTCATAATCAATTAAGTACATATCAATCATGACCCTGCCTTTTAGCCTAAGCATGCTCCAACTTCCTTAAATCTTCATTTATTTGGTTTCATTTATTAACAAACACATCAAAACACCTCAAGAACACAAAATTAAGGTCCAACATCATGCCTTAAACCACATAACACTTAAAAAAAAATAAACAATCACATTTACATAATTATAATCTTAAACATGTAATAATCATCTAATTAACACCTATAAACACATTGAAATACCTACCAAAACATATTATAAACTACAATTATCAACATCCCAACATTTAAACTTTTTCTTGTCCAAACAAAAACACATACATTCATTCATACATATGTACTAATGATACAATGACATCTAACTTCATAAAACCAAATTAATCTCGAACAACAATCATTCAATTTGTTACAATATGTTAACCTATGCAATTAATGACTTAACGTAAAACACTTGTACACAGACATTGATAATTAGTAATCAATCAAAATTGCAACTATTACTAACTAACTTTTCATGAAAATTGTTGCTATTTTTAAGATTGGTAGGATTTATTTATCGAAACACCATTTTTTCTTTAACGTTGACCTAATATCTTGATGCGAAAGAAAATATTTTGTCATTCCGATTACTTAATTAGGTCAAGTTTTATTAATTGGCTTGGTTGGAATGTCATTTTAGCCTTTTGAAAAGAAAACAAACATTTTGTCATGAATGTCCCCGATTACTCATCTATATCACATTCTCAACTAACTACTAACTCTATTCATAACCTGAAGGCCAGCAAAATGTTATTAACTAACGAGACACACATTTTTTTCACATTTCACATAACTTACCTCATTTCACTCAGCTAATCGTCCTCATAAAAAGTTATTAATGATGCTACTTATTGAATTATAATTATAAATGAATGTAACAAATTTCCTAAAGTGAACAAACTGACGTCATATCCTAATTAACATGCATATTTAACTAAAGATATGTATAACACAAATTTAACAAGCTAATATGCCGTTATAACTTCAATGACTATGTTTAAAGCTAAACTACTTCCATCAAGTTAGAGCCATTAACATATTCATATAATTCACACTTATGCTCACACCATGTCAAACTAAACAAAAAACTAACAATATAACATGCAAAATCCACACTTATGATGACAATAACAATGCAAACCTCCTTACACTTGGACAACACATTGTACTCAATGTGAGGAGAACCAACAATATATAAAGGAAACTAAAAATGACAAGAAAAACAAAATAAAAAGAAAAAGGTTAGAACATGAAACCCGTTATAGTGATTGAGGTGGTGATGGTGTTGGAGATTGGATCTGAATGCCATAAGCAGCGAAATATCTATAGATTCTCTTGATGTCATGGCACTATCGTCGTGGTTTTTGTGCCATCTTCTTCAACATTTTGTTTTTTGAAATCAAATTTGCTTAACCCCTTAGCATACATCCCTATATTATAACTGTTTTAAAAAGAATAAGAGAATTAACTATCCAAACCATTCCAAATCATTAAAACTTATTTTAGAATTTAAAACAAATCCAACTACACAATAATTTCAATCTAACTATCGCATGTGCTAAGTTATGGTTAGTAGCTTGACCTTCATCATTGGATTTTTTTAATTATTTGAAAGGAAAAAAATTACTCCCTTTCTTTGGAGAACACTCCTCCAAGATACGGTTTGCAATGATGCCCATTTATATTGAAGGTTTCCTTGTTCAAATATTCTAATTCAAGAGCTCTATGTGTGAATGCTTAGGTGACCATAAAAGGTCCACTCTATTCTAATTTGAGATTTCCCAAAAATAGCTTCGACCTTAAATTGAACAACAACACCGTATCTCCCACGTTGAACTCCTTTTTTAGATGAGAATCATACCATCTCTTCACCTTCTAACTCCTTTTTTAGATGAGAATCATACCATCTCTTCACCTTCTCCTCGTAGAGTTTAGCATTCTCATACACGTGGAAGTGAAACTCCTCGAGTTCATTTAGTTGCAAGAGTCTTCTCCCACCTGCTTGCTTCCAATCAAAGTTTAAAGATTTCATTGACTAGTGTGCTTTGTACTTAAGTTCCACAGGCAAATGACAAGCTTTACCAAACATAATTCTAAATGGATTCATCTCGATTCGAGTTTTAAAGGTGGTTCGATAAGCCTATAAGGCATTATCCAACTTTAACACCCAATCTTTTCTTAAACCATTCACTGTCTTCTCCAATATCCATTTGAGTTCAAGATTTATGACCTCCACTTGGCCACTTGTTTGTGGGTGGTATGGTGTCGGCACACGAAGGTGAACTTCGTTTCATTTGAAGAGGGAATCAAAGATTTATTACAGAAGTGTACTCCATCGCTTATAATTGTCCTTGGTAGTCCGAATCTATTGAATAACCATCTAATAAAATTTTGAACAACTTTTTCATCATTTGTTGGAGTTGCCACAACTTCAACCCATCTTGATATGTATTCCACTCCTACCAAAATGTATGTATTCCCTATGAAGGATGGGAAAGGAATCATGAAGTCAAGTCCCCACACTTCGAAGACTTGGACTTCTAAGATGTTAGATAAGGTCATCTCATCTCTTTTTGAGATGTTACCCATTCTTTGACACCTATCGCATTATTCCACGAATGCCTGAGCATCTTTAAATAGATATGGACAATGGAATCCACATTCAAGTACTCGAATCACTGTCTTGTTTATAGCATAATGTCCAGTATACAGAGATTCATGACACTACATCAATATGTTTGATGTCTCCTCATCCAGAACACACCTTCTTATTGTTCCATCAGGATATGTTTGATATAAGATTGAATCACCCCATAAGTAATGAGTACACTTATATAAGAATCACTTCTTTTTTGATATGATAACTTAAAAGGGAGCTTATTGCAGTTGAAAAAATTTGCTATATAAGTGAATCATGTTGTGGCCATGCTATTAAGTGACACTAATGTTTCATAGGGAAATCACTCATTAATAGCATCACTCTGATCAATTTCCCCTCCTAGATGTGATAAATGGTTTGCTACCGCATTCTAGGCTCCCTTCTTTTCTTATGTTTCAATGTCAACTTCTTATAGTAGTAGTATCCATCTAATCAGTCTTAATTTTTCATCCTTCTTGACAAAAAAGATATTTAAGTGCAACATGATTGGTAAAAATGATCACTTTAAAGCCCAAAAGGTACGATTGAAACTTATCATATGCAACACCACCGCTAGTACTCCTTCTCAGTGGTGGTGTACTTTAGTTGTGACCTAGTTAATGTCTTGCTTGTGTAGTATATCACATGCAACTTCTTATCCTTCCTTTAGCCCAACACGCAACCTATAACTTGATCATTAATGTCATATATGACTTCGAATGGAAGTGTCCAATCTAATGATGTTAAGATCAAAGTTGATGTCAATGCCTTCTTTAATTGATCAAATGTCAATAAACAGTTATCATCAAAACAAAAATGCTTTTCCTTAACTAACAGGTTTGTTAGAGGTTTTACTATTTGTGAGAAGTCCTTAATAAAGCGGCGGTAGAATCTTGCATAACCTAGGAATGCTAGCAGGCCTTTGACATTGATGGGAGGTGGGAGCTTCTCTATGACCTCCATCTTTGCTCTATCCACTTCAATTCCTTGGTGCAATATTTCATGTACCTTTAAAATGTAGCTAGAGCATTACATAACTCGAAGGGCATATGTATATACACAAATGTATCGTAAGGACATGTAAAAGTGATCTTTTCTTGACCGTTGGGATAAATGAATATCTGATTGTATCCTGAGTAACCATCAAGGAAGCAATAGAATAAATGACCAGCCACTATCTCGATCATTTGATCAATGAATAGGAGAGGGAAGTGACCCTTTTTAGTCAACTCGTTAAGCTTTCAATAGTATGCAAACTCTCGATCCTGTGATTGTTCTTGTCAATATTAGCTCTCTAATTTCACTCTCCATAATGGTCGTTCCGCCCTACTTCGTTACGCATTGTACTGGGCTGACCCATTTGCTATCAGATATTGGCTATATGATACCCTCATCTAAAAGTGTCATTACTTCCTTGATGCGAGGGTTCAACTTGCATTGACATTCCTCATCGCTTAACTTCCTTATTTAAGGTTTATTCGATACATAACAATGTTTGAGCTTATACCTCGAATGTCGAATATCTTCCATCTCACGGGCTTCATCCATTTCTTAACAATTACACTGACCTACTCTCTTGTTCCCTATCCAATTGATTGGAAATGATGATGGGTGAAGCTTGACCTTTCCTTAGAAAGATATATCTGAGGTGTGTGGGTAAAGGTTTAAGTTATAAAGTTGGTGGTTTCTCAGTGGAGGGTGGTTGGGCGCTTCAATTTTTACTAATAATTCTTGATGTCTCAAAACACATCACTCCTCCATCTTCGTGTCTACCTCAGACTCTGCTCCATTCACCCTCTCAGCTTCATTGTCTATTTCAATTTCCATAGAACTAATTTCTTTAAAATAACTCTCTTCTTGCTCTTAAATATTTTCATCCATGATATCAATCTTCATATAAGTGCTGCTTTCTTTTGAATTTTTCAAGTCCTTGTTTATGTTGAGCTCCACTTGATCTTCACCAATCTAAAGTGTTAATTTACTTTCGTGAACATCAATCAATGCTCTTCCTGTGTTCATGAAAGGTTGTCCTAGAATTGGTGGATAGTTCTTATTCTCTTCGAAACAAAGAATGACGAAGTGCACAGGGATAACAAACTTATGAACTTACATTAACATATCTTCCACCACCCCAAACCATCTTTCAATTGATCGATCAACTAATTGAATTAGCATTGAAGTTAATTTGACCCCACCGAGGCCCAATTTCCTAAATATTAACAAAGGTATAAGATTGATACTGGCTCCTAAAGCACATAAACACTTTGCGAATTCAAATTCACCAATGACACAGGGTATTGTGAAACTCCCTGGATCCTTTAGCTTGGATGACATATAACTAGTGATTATAAAACGACTATTCCTAGTTATTGTTGTTGTTTGGTTCCCTTCCCAAGTGCACTTGTTATTATCTTTCAGTAATTTAGTATACTTGGGCATATGCTCCAATGCCTCCATAAAAGAAAGATTAATTTGATAAGTCTTAAATTTCTCCACAAACTTTGCAAATTGTGCATCCAATTTTCTCTTTTGTAATCATTGAGGATATGGAATTTTGGGTAGATATAGCAGAGGGGCAATGTAAAGTGGGTATTTATCAATGTTAACATCCTTCTTGTTTCCTTAATCTTTCTCTACTGGGTGGGATTTATTTTATGTTTTTGTTAGTTGCTCAAGTTCCTTCCCACTTTGAAGTGTGATTGCCTTTAGTTGCTCCTTTGGGTTTGCTTTTGTATTGCTCGGGAGGCTCCCCACACTTCTTGTAGACAATGCATTTGCTAGTTATGTTGGGTCTGTGTTTTACGTACCGGGGCGAACTAGGACCAGCGTACCTCAAGTAGGCACGCGACCACAACTTTAATTAGTATTGTCCTCTTTGGTACTCGAATTCGAGACCTCAAGGTTTTGTTGCATTTACATGCACGCCTCTGACCATTGAGCTAGTTCGCCCCGGTACGCAAAACACAGACCCAACATTAAAAATTTGGTGTTTGAGTTTTTATGAAGTGAATTTCCACTAGAAGAGTTGAATTTAAAAATTATTGATTGAATATGATGTTAGTTTGGTTGTAAAAAAGCTTTGGTGAAGCTTGGAAGGGTTTTGGGTCACGCATGTCCATTAAACGGACATGGATGTCCGTTTAACGGACCTTCTTGGGTGAAAAGGACCCTCAACCCAATGAAACGGACATGGATGTCTGTTTAATGGACATTCTCATATGAAAATTGAGTTTTTAACTCGTATGTGACCGTTAAACGGACATACATGTCCGTTTAGCGAACATCCACGGGTCAACTTGAGGAAATGGCAATTTTTGAACATTTTAGAGGCTGAATCAAATTTTGTGGTCTTCATAAAAGTTTTAGATCTCGAAGTCTTATTTCTAATAGTTGAAGAACGAAATCAATCAGACATTGGTGGTGAAGGTTATGGCAATCGCACCAAGACATGTTACTGCATGATTGAGGTTATGAACATGTTAGATTCTTTAAGACATAACTCGCTCATCCAACCTCCGAATGGAATGATTCTTGAAGAAATAGATTTATAAGACATGTATTTATCTCTCCATGAAATTTGGTAGCTTTTGGTTTTGAGTTGAGAAAGTTTGATCAAAAGAAAGTGAGAGGTCAGTTTCGAGAGCATGAATGAGGTATAGACACGCTTTGGAATTTCAAGCATATCTTGAGCTATGTAGTTCCGATTGAGGTGATTCTTGCTTCAAAACAAAATAGAAGTTTAGAGCTTTGATTTATTTGAAGAAGTCAACTTATGATTTTGGTGATTATTTAGTGTGCACTCAGAACCTTTGTGGAATGACAGCAAATGACCCTTCAGGAAAATTAGCTCAAGGTCTATGTCTCCGAATGTTGGGCTCCGGGAACGGGGTCTATAAGCATGGTGACTAATTTTATGTGGGAAAGCCATTGAACAAATTGAAAAAAATAAAAATTTATTGGGATTTTATAAGAATGAGAATGTACCGATGAAGCGCAAGTTTCATGATTTCGCAAGAGTTGGGCTCCGGAAGCAAGCGAGGTCTAACAACTGTAATGCTAATTAAGTCCTCAAAATCATAAAATATAACAAAACCTCAAAATGCATCGAATCATGCTTAACATAGGACATTTTTCAAATCATCAAACTGAAGGAATTTGTTAAAACTTCCTTCTATATAAATGTTTCTCATTGTCTTAATTTTATAACGCCACTAAAATCATTTAATTTGGTGCACTATGTCAAAAGTTATACTCCAAAACATTTCAGACTATCATTATGCTAATACATTTTCCAGTGATTTACTTCCATCCAAAAATTGATATTCTTAATGACAAAAACTCGATGTCTTCATAATAATTGTAGCCCCATTTCTCTTGTTTAATCCAAATTAATAATCACCTCATTTGGATTATTAGAGCAAAATTTATATCCAAAATACCTTCAGATCTTACTAATCCAAGACTGAACACTAATATGAATTTCAATTCAGAAATTGACAATCTTAGGGGCTAAATTGAAATTCACTTTCTTCATATGAATTGTAGCCTCATGTATTAATTTTACTTTGCCTCAAGAATCACTTCAATCGGATCATCATAAATTAAGAATTTCTCAAAATACTGAACTATATTTGGAAAATTTCCCGACTCACTTTGATTAATTTAATCAACCTCAATTTAATCTCATAATTTCACAAATTTCTTATGAGGATGTAGATAATAGTCTTAGGAATCTAAAACTTTGAAAACAATTCAATCGGATGTCGGACGGAAAAGTTATAAGCAAAAGATTGAACAAAGGTCGGAAGTGGAAACAATTTACCCAAAATTAGAAGGAGCAAAATGGCGTCATAGCACGCAAGGGAGAGAAACAGAAGAAAAACGACGTCCCATTAGGAGAAGGAGCAGAAGAAACGGCATCGCACGGAAGGAGACCGCTACGACAGCACGCTGGACCCCATCTGCGAAGCCCAACTTCAAAAGTCTTAATCCTTGTGCTTAAAACCCTCTAGGTCATTTGCTGATATTCCATAATAATGGTGAGCACACACTAATCAAACATCAAAATCACATCTTGACTTTTTCATAGAAATCATAGATCTAAACCTCTATTTCATTTTGAAGCAAGAATCACCTTAATCAGAGCTCTATAGCTCAAGATATTCTTGAAATTCCAACATGTGCTTATACTTTAATCATGCTCTCTAAACTGACCTCTCACTTTCTTACAATCAAAATTTTTCATCTCAAAATCAAAAGCTACCAAATTTCATGGAGAGATAAATTCATGTCTTATAAATTTAACGCCTTAAGAATCACTTCATTTGGAGATCGAACGAAAGAGTTATTCCTAAAAGAGTAACCCATGTTTGCACCCAAAATCAATTTAAACCTCTCTTGGCGCGATTGTCATAACTTTCACCAAATATGTCTGATTACTTTCTTTCCTAGACCATTTGAAAGTAGACTTCTAGATCTAAAACTTTGATCAAGACCACAAAATCGGATTTAGCCTCTAAAGTGGTCAAAATTGCAATTTACTTTTTCTGACCTGAGGTTTTTTCATCCGAGAATGTCCGTTAAACGGACATCCATGTCCGTTTAACGGACATACATTGGGATGAGGGTCGTTTCTGCCCGAGAAGGTCCGTTAAACGGACATCCATGTGTCCGTTTAACGGACATGCGTGACCCAAACCCTCTCCAATGCTTTCTACCTCCAATCTAACATCATATTCAATCAA
>JANTNU010000009.1:4977162-4990168 GCA_024752395.1 Erythroxylum havanense
GCCTAATCTTTTATGCCATAAATCAACTGTATTATCATTCTCCACTATATTGACAACATCACTGGATAGCTTTGTCTGCATTATATATAATCTTGAGTGCTTCTGACCTCTGACCACTACTAAGGAGCCCTTAGTAAGCTTCCATTTTTTATTTTCAAAAGTATTTCAGAAACCTTCATCTTCTAGCCTGTTTATAGAAATCAAGTTCAGATGTATATCAAGAATGTACTTGACATTTTTCAGCAACAGTCTTGAACCATTCGCTATTTCTAAAGAAACATTTCCTTTGCTAACAATATTTGACAGATTTCCATTTGCCATCTTAACAATGACATAATTCCCATGTGTGTAAGATGAGAAAAAGTGTATGTGATATGTAACATGAATAGTAGCTCCACTGTCAACTATCCAACTTATTTCTTGCGATACTAGGCTGATTATCTCTATATCAATAATAAGGTTGAATATATCATCAATGTTACTTTTTTCATCATCACTACTTTCTTCTTTCTTCACATCTTTGCCTTTTTCTTTCTTCAAATTTCAGCAAAATTTCATGATGTGGCCTTTCTTCTTGCAGTAATGGCATTTCACATTTTCATATCTGTTTGACTTTCCTCTACTCTTGTCTCTAGACTTTGGACCTCTAGATTGACTCCTTCCTCTATTTTCTGTAAGCCAAATATCTAAATGTGATGAAGAGGTTACATACTGTGATTTATATCTCATCTTTTCATTTAGTATACTATTTTTAACAGACTCTATATTTAATACACCAATTAGTGCAGTATTTGTCAAAGACACCTTCAAAGTCTCCCAAGACTCTAGTAATGAAGCTAGCACCATTAGAGCAATCACCTCATTGTCAAACTTTATACCCATCTTTGATAACTGATTAACCATCCCTTCTATATTATTTAAATGATTAGTTATAGAAGTACCCTCCTGGTATTTTACCTGCATCAATTTTGTTAAATAAAACAATTTGTTGTTGTTGGTCTTTGAAGTATACAACTGCTCCAACTTATTTTACAACGTTCTTGTATGAGTCTCATTGCAAATGTGATTGTACACATTATCATCGACAAACTGTCGAATATAGCCATACGCTCGTTCATGGTTAAACTCCTAATCTTTGTTGGACATCTCCTCCAGTTTAGTTTTCAAAAATACCGATAAATGCATCTTTGTAATCATCAAGAGATCTTTCATCTTGATTTTCCATATATGGTAGTTAATACTGTTTAGATTGATCATTTTGCTCGTCTTCACCTCCATTTGCAAAATTATGCCAAATTTGAGAAAACTGACCTCAAAGATGGAATCAGGACATCAAAATTTGGCAGAAAAGATATCTTCTAAATTTTTACCACGGGACCCAATAAATAGTAACATATGAATAGTGCTCAATGAAATAATGTCGTCGAACCCCACTGGAATAATATTGCGGGACTCGGTAAATAGTAATTTGTGAATAGTACAATAAATAATACCACATGACCCAGTTATTATTGCTATAATGCTGTCACCTTGCAAATTTATTGAAAAATTTTAGAGTACTATTCATCACCTTTGCCATTTAACGTCAACTTTTTGAACAGATCATGCTAAAAAAATTTGTTGTAATTCTATCTTCCCCATGACATGCTTCTTTTAAAAAAAATACCTTTATTGAAAACACAAGCTCTGATACCACTTGTTGGGCGTAGCGGGTGTATTCTTTTGAAAAAGAAAAAATAAAATGAGAAAAATGAACACAAAATATTTAACTTTGTTCACCCTTAACTTTGGGATACGTTCACGGACAAAGCTCAAAATAATTCTTCAATTATTACAAATAGTAGGCACACAAAGTTAAAACTAAAATAGTGGCTCACAAGGTATTTTTCAATCTAAAAATACTAACGTCATTATTTTGTCACTCACCAACCCTTTAGAAAAATATTTCCTAACTTCAAAGCATTGCTTTGTTCTGGTTTTTCTTCTATGTAGTTGTTGTTGTGATTTTTTCTTTAGCAGGGACTACCTTATATAGGCATTCTACTGCTTGCAGCTGTCTCCTTTAATTTTTCAACTAATGCAGAATGCGGCACCAATTTCGGTCTTGCAATTATGGAACATCGTGTCCCTCCATATGAGAGGGACTCATATCCAACAGTGAGTATCTTAAGAATTTTCGTATCATTAATTGCTAAGTGTAAATGATTAAATATATCAACAATTAAACACATATCAATTTCCTCCACACTTAGCTTTTGACCGTTCTCGGGCAAAACATTAAAATTAAGCTCAAAGACCCCAAAACATTGACTTATTTCCTAAATGTTCCAAAAATATATAATCACAATCAAAGATGAGTGACTTTAAAAAATCATAGCAAGATTTCAACATTCCAATCTTTTACTCATCATCAATCAACATGCTTCATCTTTAAAAACTCAACAATCTAATAGTAAACTCAGAAAATATGTTTAACTAAAATATATCCATAGGTACACTCAACACCATTCATGATCATGACAATCTATAACGTTGCATATCATTTCATTTCTCCACCACTAAAATTCACATTCAAAATCAAGAATCAAAGGACTTTTCAAGGTTGTAATGTGGGCAAAGATAAGGTTAGATGTATTTGGGTTAAATAGCATGAAAGTCATCAAAGCTAGTGAAACAAAGCAATACTCATAAAAAATTGGGTACTGTCATCTATGACGAATACAACATTTATATTTCACAACACCATTAAGCTCTCATACACAAACCATATGAAGCATATACCAATTCGAAGGAATCACTTATACTATTTTATGCCAACAATACATTGAAAATCATAAGAGTGAACCTTCCAAGCCAACATCTACCTCATATTCAACATATTCAAATAACATATTCGTTACAACTCTAAGAAGAGTCATAAATCATAAACAACTTTTCAACACATATGCAATTCCTCTTTGATACATTTATTTTAAAGGATTTTTTTCATTTTTTCTTTCTTTCTTTTTCATTTTCTTTTCTTTTTTATTTTTTCTTTCTTCTTTCTTTTCCTTATAAAAAAATTAAAATAAACTACATCAATATGGGATTTTCAATGATAAAACATAAATAACGTCCCAACATTATAACCAACCCTCATATATGTACACCCCCACACTTAAAATTTTGTACATCCATAAACTCAACAATCATAAAAGTTCCATTAGCTTTATGACTTGGGTAGGACATTTGGTTAAGTTTAAAAACATAAAATGTGGTTTATACAAAAACGAAGGCTAAAGCTCAAAAAGATTTATCAAGGGAAAAATAATGTCAATAGGATAGGTTATTTGGCTAATGTAGTTTATGAAAAACAAAGAATGCCTAATCATATCCATGTTAATGCATGTGATAAAAATGTAGTTTCGAATAGAAATTCAATGCAAAATCAGGATGTACATGTCATGAAGGTCACACGTTATCAAAAGGCAATAAGACTGATATGGATGTGTCAGTCAAATAAGGCTCAAAATCTCACCAGGTTTGTCTACCATTAGTCACTACTCTTCTAAAGATAATGTATATCGACCAATCACAAGAGCAAAAGTACATGCTAAAGTTGCTATGAAATTCTCTAGCCAATCCACACTATAATCATGACTATATAATCCCAGAAGTAATAGAAAACAAGAAAATGTTTGTTTCATTTGTTTTATTCTTTCTCTCATTTTGATTGAAAACTTAAAAACAAGTAAAACAAACAAATTAAAATAAACACATCCATATAAAAAGTAATGCAGAAATGTAAAGGAAAAACATTTTACTCCCCTTGGGTTGCCTCCTAAGAAATGCCTTCATTTAGGGTCACTGGCTTAACTCCTTGTTTCCTCCTCACGTGACAAAATTGTGATCTTCAAGTGTCACATACAGCTCCTCCACGTGAGGTAGTTCCAGATAGGGCCTTAGTTAATCATCATCCTCATTCAGTGTCTGCCCTATCCTCATATTCTCAATCTCGACTAAATCCATACACTCTAGAAATATTTTGAATGTCTCTTTAACTTTTTCTTCATCTTTTAACTCCTCCAATCTGTTATGTAATGGTAAAGAGTTAGTTTAAAAAATAATCAGGGACTCAGTACTTACCTCCAAGCTAAAAGATGTGTCCTTTTCAGTTTCGAGTTCCTTCTCCACTTCTTCAACACAAACAATTCATTGAGGTTGACCTCAAAATTCTCAAGCTCCTTGTCACTTTGCAATGTTTCTACACAAATGTCCATTGGGTACATCTCGCGTTGATACGGCTGCTCCTCTTCACTTTGCGATTCTTGGCAATTAAGCTTTATTGCCATCTGACCCATCTGGTGTTCCATGCTATATTGGCTCGTTTTTATCCCCTGTCGGAATTGTTACATATCTTGTTAAAATTGCAAATTGTTAGTAGCAATATTCTTAACAAGTTCTTCTAATTGTGTTAGCTCTCCGAATCTTAGGCGCTAGGCCATGTGTTTCTTAGAAATTTCCATACATCCTTATGGAATTGTAGAGTATTCTGCTGCAATTGTAAAGTATTAGCTTTCACAATATTAGTCAACTTTTCCAGAGATGGACCAAAGTTGTGATAGGAAGCTTCTAGTCTGCATGAGAATTGTTGGACGTCCTGCAAACTATCGTAGAAGTAATTCTGATGATTACCCCATCCATAACACAAGTTAAGTTGATTAGTCCAAACATTATTATAGGATTGAGAATAAAAGTTACAAAAGAAATTACTTCTGTCCATATCATTTTTTAAACATGAAATAAAAATGAAAAAAATCATGAGATAATCGAAAAGAAATTAATTACGAACAAATATATACAAAACACCAATTAAATCACAAAAAACTAAAACATTGAACTCTCGAGCAACTGTGCCAAAATTTGACCGCGTGTCATTACGCTAGTCGAAATAAAATATCTAGACCTACTACTATAGCAGTGGTGAGTCTAGGTCAATCCCACTAAGAGTGTGTGCAAAGTTTATGAAATGAAATTAATCGATGTTTAGGAAAAACAAGGGGATTTTGTTTTTGAAAGAAGAAAATAAAATGAAACTAACCAATAAAAAGAAATTAAAGAAAACATGCAAAAAAATTACAAAAGTGGAAAATTTGGTAGGGACCCGATTCTTTGATTTAATCTCGACCTACACCCTAATTAAACATATTTTATTAATTTGTTATTCTTTAACCTCTTATAGCAACTATTAATTGTGGGTTAACATTTAACCCAAGTTTTCCCTTAGGTTTAATCAAGATGCGATCGTTAATTAAACCTAATCATCAAATAACCTAGGATACAATCTCTAGATTTAATTAGGTAGTAGTATTACGAATTAGGAAAACTGCTTAATTAAGGCAACAATTATATACGATGTGTCATTTAACCTAGGTCATGTTATCCCTAATGATTACGAATCATTAATCACTACACATAAATTTTAACATAATAATTACGGATTATATCGAAATTCTAGCAATGGGTTTGCAATTAACGATTCAATAAATGCATTAAAATCATCATCTCATAATACCCTATGGGTTCATGCACAAGTAACTAAAAAATAATGAAAATTTGATTATCCATACACAATATCCAAATCAATTAACATAGGATAATATGATCAATTCCAAATGAGAGTAAGAAACAACAAAATAATTTAAAAAATACTTAACCTGGGTCATTGGCTTCAATGTCGCCTCTGAATCGACATTAAGACGTCACCCTTCCATAAGTCTCTTCTAGAAAAATATTTCAACCCCCATTAATAACCCTATCAAAACCCCTTTGTTTCTCCTTTACTATCCAAGCTTCTACTCTTTATTATTCATCGACAAGACAATTTATATTTTGTGTCCAACGCACTATTTATGTCTCACCTCTCTCTCCAGGCCACCTTCTACTCTCCTCACTGTTGCTTGGATTGTACAAATAAACTTGGTGTCCAATTAACTGTTCGCTGCCTTTCACCACCCTCACAGCCCTCCTTGTACGCACGCAACTTCTCGTCTATGTTTAATGTAGAAAATCTGCGTTACACGCAGACCTTTACACACGCCTTTAGCCTCCGCTATGACTGTAGCTTAATGGGACAATTTAATTGAGTGTCCTAGCACACTGTTCACCTCTTCTTCGCACACTGCACCATGCTCCCTTTTACTGTGTGTTTTATCAAAACGTATTCTACGTTGTGCGCAATGTTTTGCATAAAATGTACACATGCTTCTCACCCCTACTACTATTCATTTGATGGGACGATTAAATGTCTCCTTCGTTAGTCCACGCCACTGTAGCCTTAATTCCCCCCTCTCTCGCTTCTTCTCCTAAGCACTACATTTAACCCAGCGTACGCATGACCAACTGATTGTAACTTGTTAATTTCCTGGGTCACACATAAAGGGTTGTCATTTTGGTCCTAACCTGTCTTGCTTATGTGTTGTCATTTGGTCATTTGTTGTTTCCTTTGGCTGATTTCCTTTGGTTGGCCAAATTTGTTTTATCAACCATTAAATTCGTGTAATTTCATGCAAAAACATGCAATCATGTACTCCTTTATTTTTCTAGTTATATGCCAACTGTGAGTGTTGATTTCTAGCAGCCCTCTTCCATGAGTTTTATGTTTTGCCTTGTCTTCTCTTGCTGCAATATTTATCATTTTTGTTTAACGAAGATAAGTGAATATGAATCTTTAGACAACAACCAAAATATAAAGCCTTCGACTCACTTTAGCGTCTTTGCTTCTAAATCATACTTATAATCATATATGAATTAAAGTGAGTATCTTAAGTATTTTGGTATCATTAATCGCTAAGTATAAATGATTAAACATATCAACAATTAGACATATATCAAAAACCCTAAATTTCTTCTTCCTATTACCTATCAAGTCAAAATTCCCCTCAAATCTCTTACTTCAAGTACCAAATTTAACCATTCAAACACTAAATCCTTTCTTAAAACATAAAACTCTTCTTTTAAAACATCAAAATATCCTTTAAATATTAAGTTTCTACATATAGGGGAGAAAATTGAGTATTTTTATTTGTAGAATTTCTCAAAGATTTTGAACATATATCTTAGGTTCTACATTGTCCAATTTGATTTCATCAACCTTAAGGTTATAGTATTAGTACATTGAAGTTGAGTATTAAGTTTTGAGTTGGACAAACTTGTGGAGTGTGTACGAATATTGTAAAATTATGAAAAATATTGGCTTAAGGTTATAGTAGTTGTACATTGAAGTTGAGTATTAAATCTAAGTTGGACAAACTTGTGGAATGTTGACGAATATTGTAAAATTATGAAAAATATTGGCTTTGGGTTATGATATTGTGTTGATTATGATATATTGTGATAAATATTATGTTATAGTGTGGTTTCTGTGAATGTTGGAAGCGATGAAAAAGTTTTGTTAAGGTGACAATTTATGGAGTGAAAATTTGTTGTGTTGACTAATTGAGTATGAAGGGATGCCTCTAAGATATAAGAGAAAGGCTAAGAGGAGTAAAGTTCCTACTTATTCTTCAGTACCATCTCCTCTAAAGAAAATTTCAAGGTTCACAAATTTAGAGAATGAGTAATGGTATAATAAGAGAAGCAACTGTAACACCCCACTCCCGCAAGACACGTGCCCGACATCCTAGGTGATATCTGAGTAGGTACCCCGCAAGGGCGACATGCTAGAACACTCAATCATACAAAACTCAGTACAATTTTTTTTTTAATCTACTCCACTTCACTAAACTCATTTACCACAATTCACACAACCTCTAAAATGAAAATTTTAACTAAGGTCCATCAAGAAAAACAAAAATCAATAGTTGACTCTTCATGCTCTGCCATACACCATTCACTACATTTTTAGATTTTTATCACATTCATTATTTTCTTCTCAACCTTCATTTATAAACTCATTCACATCTTAGTCCATCCTTTTACAATTACTCTTCACTCAAAAACCATTTTCTTGATCAATCTCTATGTGTTCACTTACTCACGTAAACACACACATATAATATATATACACAGTAAAGAAATAGAAAAACAGAGCATACCACCTTTCCATTCTTTAATTTCCTACACTCATCTTATACACCTTTTCATTTCTATTTCAAACTCTAAAACTCATTTTTACAACATCTGATAAGTAAAAATCATCAAATACTAAACTAACATTATATCCATACTTTCATCCCATTAACATAGTGTTCATAAATATATATATTTAAACCCCATGTTCATGCAGATGACAGTGAATTCATCAAATTCATTTCATAAATCCAAAACTCTAAAGGATTTTCTCAATACTTACTTGTTAAAGATTCTAAAATCTTCAACTATCTTCAAGCCCTAACTCCATACAAAATTACGCAAACCACTGTGAATACTAACCAACTTCTAATTTTTCTTAAGGAAAAAGAAACCACTTGCAAGGTAAGGTTGGTTTAGGAAAAAGAAAAAGCAAAGAAATCCCTCCGAAGGATTGTGATGGAAAACACTGTGTGTTTGAAGAAAATCTGAAGAATGTGACTACGAAGAAAGGACTTAGACATATAACTTAGTTCTGTTTACTCTCTAGTATCTTAATTCACTATCAGAAAAAAAAAATTATAAAGGCAACTTTTTAAGTGACACTTGTCACTTTCTAAGGTCTAAGTTCTAACTTAGTTTCTTTTGAACTAATTCCTTTAACTCTCATCTTTACAATCCAGTTATCTCCAAATATTCTTTTGATTCCTTGTTCCCTGCTTTTCATAAAAATCCATAATTCTCTATAAATTCTGAAAATAAATCCTAAATTCACCAAAATTAAAAAATACTATAATTCCACTGACCAATAAAATTTCCAATACAAACAAAATTCAAATTCTCAAAAATTCCCAAAAATCACAACTCAGTTCAAATATGCCCGAAATTATTCATGAATGCATGTACAATTATTTTCATGTGCAACAATTTCACTATTCATGTGTATGTGTATGCCATTTTATGCATGAGCATGAAAATGCAAATTCTAAGCTCTCATTGAACACTCTTATTTACTATTCTAGCCTCCGTGCAGGTAACGGGATGTTACAACAACAATCATATGTTCATTGAAACAACCATAATCATAAATATTAATAAGGTCTTTTAAGATTTAAAGCATGCTTTGAATTTTGCAATGAGTTAAACCAAAACTATTGGCCATTTTCTCTTATACCTAAAGTACTAAGGTATTGATTTTTTAAGAGATAATTAAGGATCATCTTAATCTTAAGCTACCATCAAAAGGTAGAAGTTTAATTTTTTACAGTGGGAGGTCATCAGGGCATAACGAATGGAACCTAAGTGTTGCATGGTATAGGGTTAGATTAGGGGTCAGACTAAAATGCACTACTTATGTAAGCACCTAAATATATAAGCTTAGTTAATGGCTTATGTTTTGAGCCTTAATATGTAGCATCATTCTAACAGGTTAAACCATATTCAAACCATGGATTTTTTCCTATTGAGCCTACTCTTCAATGGTTTAAGTGATGCACCATCAGTCTAATTATCATCTTTGATGATGCAATCCATTAGAAATTTGATTTGATATGGGTCACAAGATAAAAATTTTATATTTTCAGTATTAATTAGTCAAATTTTGGAGAACCATAGAATAGACCTTTCCATTTTTGGGGTTGTGAAGACTAAAGTGACCAATTATATTAATGTTTATTGGAATAGATTGTTTGGATACACTTGCGAGGATAATAAGTGGATTAATCCACACATATTTGCCATAAGGCATCCAAAGAACTTAGGGTAAGAGGGGAAAAAGGATGAAAATGATGAAGATGTTAAGGAGCGAGAAGAGGAGATCGAGACAATTGCTAGGCAACAGAGGGTAATGATGTAAAAATTGACATCATATATTGATAGCCTTTTTAATGATGTAGAGATGTGTGCCATAATAAGTTTTATGGGGGCTTCCCTATAACATTTTCCACCATTGCCTCCACCTCTCCAGTGACTTTGGCTCAATAGATATGCATGTAACTAGGTTTAATGTAACATCCCGTTTCTATACTAAGGGTTAAAACCTTAGATTTCTATAAATGAGAAATAGAAATAAGAGATTAGAAAAATGCATTTCATACTCATGCATAATGTTAGCATACACACATATGAACCTAAATTTTGCACAGATTATGATGATTTATTCATGCACTCATTTAACATTTTTCCATATATAAATGATTGTTTTAATGTGCTTATTATATGAATTATGGATTATGTGTCTTAATAATTGACATATGTCATTTAAAATTAGGATTCAATTGGATGGGACATAAATGGACTAGCTTATTAAAAGACCAATAGAGGACCATGAGAAAGCGACGGTGACAAGCATCACTTGCCACACCACTTATCTTAACCCACAATTTTTATTAAGTGAAAGATGCACTCTTATTTTGGTCTTCATTTGCTATTTACTCCTCTCTTCATTATCTTCTCTCATTTTCTTCTTCTTCTTTATTTGTCTTCATCCCTGATACTCACTTCTCACTCCATCCACATTGAAGCTTACTTTCACCTTTCATTTGCTACTATTGCTTTGTTGTCTTCTTCAAGACGCAACCCTACTATCTTTGAATGTTAATGAATGAATGATATTGGAGAAGCTAGGGTTAAGTGTTATTTGAAGATCTTGGAGTAAACAAGTAAGTATAAAGCATTACCCTTCATGATTTGTTACATGAAACATGTTTGACGTTAGTTAAACGTTAAATGGTCATTAAATGGTAATATGTATATGCTGAAACATAAATAAGAAAACCTGGATATGTTCATCTCTTGCTTTTAAATATATGAAGATCAATATTTCATAAGTTTTTGTTGAGATGATTTGCGTTAGAATGATAATTAAAGATAGTGTAGGAAAAAGTGTGGAAAATTTTGATAGATAAATGGATGGGTTTTATGTTCTGTTTTCTTAGTGTATCACTTTGTATCTTTTTGAGTGTTATAGAGATGATTTAAAATGAGTTTGAAGCTAATGAAAAAGAGAGTAATGTGGTGTCTTGAAATGGGAAGAATTAAGGTGATAATTAGAAGTAAAATGAAAGTGGAAATGAAGATGACATGTACAGAAAGTTGATGATGTGTGAGTAAGGAAACACTAGGTAGTGCACGAGAGGAATATCAGGTAGTGCATGATCATGCACAAGCACGATCATGACAGAGAGGGATTGTTAAGCGATTGCACGATCGTGCACAAGCACGATCAGTGAAGGTGCATTGTTGTTTGACAACTTTCAACACGCTTCACTCTTTTGACCATAACTTCTTCTTCGGACCTCCGATTGACTTGAAATTTGAAACACAATCTCCTCACACATTTTACTTACTCTATAAAAGAATTCATTGTCATATGAATTCACTAGAAAAGTATTGGTAAATGGTTGATTGATGAGTTTCAGATAAAAATGATGAAGTGTGCTAGAATATGTTAAAAGGAGTGTTTTCACTGAACAGGTGTCTATAATTTGGCCATATATTGACCTTTAGATATCCAAATGGGATTATTTTAATTTTTTATTAAACTAGATACATATGGCTACAATTTTTATGAAGGAATTGAATTTGAATTCTATCTTTAAATGTTTCAAAGTTTGGCTTCAAGTTGAGTACAGTGTGCTATCACAGTTTGGGAACAGTCTGTAGTATTTTAGGTATAACTTGCAGAATACTGAACCAAACTGCATGAAATTGGTATCATTAGAAACTTAAGACATTAAAAAAATAGAAGGATTTATTGCCTGAATACCTCATTTTATTTGTAACAATTTCCATGAAAAATTGACCCGAAAATCTGTTTTGAGAAAAGCTGGAATGATGCTTGGATTAAGTGACTAAATGTGTGATATGTATAAGGTCATAATTAAGGTTATAACTTAGTGAATGAATTCTTGATATCAAAGTACCAAAGGTATGAGTATAATGGGATTGAAGATGTTCACATGATTATAGTTGTGATTTAAAGGAGTTGAATAATATGTGTTAGGTAAAGGTGACTGAGAATTGGATATTATGAGAGCAAATAATCCTAGAAAAGAAATAACGAGTAATCAAATTATGATATTAGAATAACCAAGTGTTCTTGAGGTGTAAACCTAAGAATAAGATAGAAATATTATTGCGACTCAATCTCGAAACCGGATTCCAACCGGAAAACGAAACGAAAGTGGCCGAAACTAAAAACGAATTCAAATCGGAAGCAGAAACATAAGGCGGAACTTGAAAGAACGGATCGAAATATGAATCGAATAATCGAATAACAAAAATGCGAAATAAATACAGATCGAATTCAAACATACAAATGGAGCAACTGAATTGGACAAGTATCTGACATCTGAAAACTTAAACTTATCGCATTGGGAACCTAAGACTAAACTAATTCGAATCGGTATAAATGTTTTTTCTTTCTTTTCCATTTTATTCATCTTTGTTCAACTTTATTCAAGTCAAGACAATAAGATTTCCCTTTCTTGGAAGTTTATCCTCAATCCAACAATTCAATTCATAATATTCCTCTAATTCATCATTTCTCATCTTGTTAACAAAATCATAAATCTCATTCTTATCTTTCTTTTTTCATAAAAATTTCGGCAGCATAACGGCAGCATTTTAACTAACCCAAACCTGCAAAGGGTTTAAAAATCACTTCTATAATACCAGCTCAATCAACACACAACTCCTCAGACCTCACATATGGAATCCAAACTCATACACAAACAAACACAATTCTATTTCTAAAACAACTTCAATAAGTCTCAATCAATCGAATTTATCCATATCCAAATCGCATTCATCACATTCATAAGCATATACAATCCCCATTCCTATCCAATTACATACATATTTCATAACCTACATACATATTTCATAACCATACACAATTTCATAATTCATCTCATCCATAGCCAAATCAACAATCATATCTCAATTCCATAAACAA
>JANTNU010000009.1:4990268-5006057 GCA_024752395.1 Erythroxylum havanense
GACGATTTGCCTCAAAGCACAGCATACATAATCCTACAATGAAAAGCATTTTCAAAGACAAATTAAAAATAACCTTAACTTTGGAAG
The DNA here is from genome assembly GCA_024752395.1 of Erythroxylum havanense. NCBI lineage: Eukaryota > Viridiplantae > Streptophyta > Magnoliopsida > Malpighiales > Erythroxylaceae > Erythroxylum > Erythroxylum havanense. The sequence continues at coordinate 4,990,356 of JANTNU010000009.1, forward strand.
CTCATAACTTTCACTCTCTTTATCGAAAAATATCAGACTTTATAGCGACAGAAAACTCTCAACAGAAGCTACAAGTTTTCTGAAGATCATTTTCTCAAATTCTGCCTAAATCAAAAAGTCAACTCTCTACTCCAAAATGTCAAACTTTTAATTCTTTATATTCTCACACTTTTTCTCTTTATTTCTTGATTTTTAACTTCCATTTCAATCTACTTATTCACTTTAACTTTTATGACCTATACAATTCTACTCAAATCTCAAAGTCATCAAATCCCATCAATTCTTTTTTTTTCTCATCAAATTCCTTAAAGCACAAAACATCTATAACACACTACACATACTAAAAAACTCATTAAATTTCAAATAAAATTTCTAAATTCTACTTAAAAATCAGGGTCCAACAAATATAAAAATGATAAGGTTTGAATGATCAAGAGATGTGATTAAGGGAACATACTTGGAATAGTCAAATTGGGCATGCATTATACATAACACATTTACATATATGTACAATTGAACGTTTATGTGATTGTCCAATTAATAATGTGTGTGTGGTATATGTATTACATGATGCTGATATATAGGATATAACGTCCACATCCAGACGTTTTCGGATCATGAAAGCTAATGCTAGTTTGGAGCGTACTGTGAGTCAACCTAAATGGTCTCATATTCATTATTTGTTTTGTTTTAAATTTCTATATTGAATTATTGATTTTAATGTGTTGATTCCTAACAATAAATATCTGAGGCATTTGATGTATGTAAAAATCATTAAAAGTGCTCCTTGAATGTGAGTTTGAATGAATAAGTGATACTCAACATTATTGGTGAATGTCGAATAAGTAATTCTCAACATAATTGTTAAATGCTAGACTTAGGTCCAATGATATGTGAAAGTGATTGTGTAAAGTGAAATAAAGTGATTGACTAATCTTATGTGATTTAATGCATTTCATTACATGAATGCATAATAACATAAAGGCAGTTGCGATCAGAGTGACCAGTCTGAAAGAGCTTAAAGCTCATAATATACACAAGAGCCACAGGCTCAGTTGCTAATGTGCCCAGTATCTATAAGGGATATAGGAAAATATCTTAAACAAACCTAGTATCCACAAGGGATATGAGCCAGTAAAAAGGCACTCGGTCATAACAGTGTAATGAATGAAAGTGAATCTAATGAGCATTGCATATAAAATTGATATGTATGTTTTAAATAATCGAAATGAATTGTTTGACTACTCTGAATGTGAAATGGAAAATAAGTGGTCAAAGTGTTATGTGATGTTATATGATTATTGGTGAAATGATGTGTATTATATGATGACATGGAGTGTATGTGAAATTAAAGTATGAACTGTGTTGTTATGTGATATGAGTGAGTCATCAAGGATAGTTCGCTCACTGAGTTTGTAAAACTCAGCCCAAAATTACAACATCATTTTCAGGCTTAGATAAGACCTTCAGTTATACAAATTGGAGTCTAGCCCTTGTATTTGAGTAAGAGATAAAGGTCGGGATCAATTTGCATCTGCATATATATTTCATTATTTTGTATCAAAATTTGTATTCATAAGTATTGTACAACGTGTATTTGAATGATTTTGTAATGCAATGACATTATAACTAAAAGTGCTTTGTATCTGTAATGGGCCCAAGTGACTAATGAAATTTTGATGATATATATATATATAATGGTTATAACAATTGTGATTTAAAAATGCTTTTGAATAAAATAGGCCGAAATTGATTATTGGTTTTTCGAAATATCCGTGTGATGCGTGAAAAGTTTTTAATTGTTATGATTTATTGACTATCCTAGTACACCACCCTTGTAGAGTGTATTCTTGAATATCATCAGTTTGTTCGAGAATATGCTCTATAAGAGTGGGGTGTTACATTTAGGATCTTTAAGATATTTCTAATTATGCATTATTAAACTAAAACTTTTTTAGTTAATTGAATTGGGAATTTCAAAATTTTTAATAAATTTTGAATTTTATTATTTATAGGCCTCTAAGATCTAGATGTTAGATAAATTTTGAGTACAATATAATGGTTCATGATAGAAAATTTTCAGTTTAATTGTACAAGCATTTAGGGAGTTTTTCGAACTTTTTTTATTTTACTCTTATTGCGTAATAATGAGGATAATGTTATTCTAAATATGGGGTGTAGAATAGATTTGATAGTGTTAATAAAATTTTATTGATTTTTGAAACATTTCAAGATTTTTGTATTTTTATCTTTATTTTAGGTTATATGTTTGATTGCTTATTACTAGCTTTAAGCTGACGGCATGAGTTTATACGCAATTCTTAGTTGAGATTGATAGGTGAAAATTAGATGTATAATATGATCAATTGATTGTGATGCAATATTGACTTTATAATTATTAGGAAACTGATTTTGTTAAGTGATTATACTTTCATTTGACTAAAGTTATCCTATGAGAAATTTAAGCTTTCTTGCATATCTACTTTTGTCAAATGTGATACCTTTTTTTGATTTTGAATTTCTTGAGCTTTTAAGATTGCATATAAGATGTGAGCAAGTGTTAAATGATAAAGGCACTTAAGATTTGAGTTTGAGTTTGAGTTGAATTGCATATCCTTATATACATTAATCTATTAGTAAGCCTTTTGAGCATAATTTAAAATTCAAGAAATTTTTGAAAACTCTTTCCTAAAGAATATTGAGCCTAAAAATAAAAAGAGGTTTTTGCTCCATATTTCCTTATTAATAGAGCTTTTAATTATATTTTGATACTTTTTTTAGATTGAGATGCTAGAAATAAGTACAGGAGAATTAACAAAGTATATAAAAGAGAAAATGGAAACACTGGATTCTTATGCTAATTCAAAAGGTTCGAAGAAAATGAAAAAAAAGATAAAGTGTTGAATATTTATTACATAGATTCTTATACTTGAAAAGAAAGAAAGAAAATGGACAGTTACAAGAATATAAGGAGTTAGTAGAGGGAGGATTGGGTTTTTATTAATTTATTTGTTATTGCTCTACTAATTGTAAATATTTTTATTTCTCTTATACCTTTTTCTTAGTTAACCTACTTAACCATTTGGCCCTCTAATCCTAGTTAAGACTTTTTTCTTTTTTCTTTTTCTTGTCCAGATCTATTGTAGTAGTAGAGATTATATGATTTTTAAGAAAATGGTAAATTCACTTTCATAAGAAGATGATGAGAGTACCTCACCTAAATTGCAAACACTTGTATGAATGAGTAACACCTTATGAGGACATATCAAAGGTCAATTCTAGTCCAAAGATGTTGAAGAATTTGAGAAGTTAATAAAATCTGACATAACATGCTCCAAATATGCACAAAGACAAGCAAATATCTTTTACGAAGGTCTATAAAGTTAATAAAAAGATTAAAAATGATGATAGAGTTGACCCTAGAATGTTGACATACTCTTCATAATTTTAAGCAACAAAGTTTAAAAATAAAATTGGCATTGTTTATTTGTGATACATAAAAGTTCCAGAACAAAATTGACATTAGTGATAATGTTATTTTGATGATGATTCTTATGAAAATTTTACGAGGATGTATTATTTCTCTATTTTAAGTATTCTAGGACTTTATTTTATAATCCTAACCATAAACACTTGTATTATGATTGAAATAGGAGGCTTTTGGAAGGTGTTTGAGAGCCACCTTATTATTTTGTTTTTATGGTTTTAGTTTCTCTTGGTATTGGATGAGAATTTAAAGCAAGATTAGAGGAGCTGATGACAACTTGTCTTCATCTTTCCTTCTACTATTTTTTCTATATTGAAATTAAACTATTTGCATTATGACTTTATTATATTTAGTGGATATAAACCTTAGTTAAGATAGAGATGTAGCATGTAAAGTATCTTCAATTATCTATATATGAATTGATTATTTGATTAGTTGAATTTATTCTCTTTGTTCTTATTGTTGAGTTTATGCATAGCCATCATAAATTCCATCTTAAGGATTATATGAAGGTCCCAGAGGTAAAATATAATATTTCCACTAGGAAATAAACACCTTAGTGCTAAAGAATGAAAGTATCATAGACTTAGTGATAGCCAAATAGATTAAATATTCTTATTGAATTTGATTAGGTTAAATTGATCATTAAAAAGTGGTAGTTGCACAACTAGATATACATGTGTGCCCTAAGAGAGGAAATAGATACTTTAAGTTAAATGTTATTTTAACCTAGATAATCAAATTTAAATGATAACTGAAACTCCTTATAAGTGAACTTTGAAACCTCAATTTTTTTTATTAATTCTCTTTCACTAGCTTATTTGCCTTATTTTCCTTAGTTTAGTAGTTTAATTATCTTTTATCAAATCTAGTTTTTAGTTTTATTGTTAGGATATAATTAATAATGTAAAAACTTCAATATATATTGAGAAGTTATTATCTACATATGCTGCAGACTCATAAGTTCTTATATAGAGCTAGGGTACATAGTTTTGGGAGTCTTCCTAATTTAGGAAGACTCCTTATTTGAAAATATCCATAATATAGCTAGATATTACAACTAAGCATAATCTCTAAGGATAATCCCTTAACTAAGGGACTATCTACTATTACAGGATTCTCTACACTCCCCCTTAAGTTGGTGCAAAGATGTCTATCATACCCAACTTGCTAATTTGCTCCTCAAATGGTCATCTGAACATCCCCTTTATGAAGACATCTGCTCTCTGTTCTTTAGTAGGAACAAATGGGAACCATATGCTTCCATCTTCCATTTTTTCTTGATGAAGTGCTTATCAACCTCTATATGCTTGGTCCTTTTGTGAAGTACTAGATTGTATGCAATATTAATGGCTACGTTATTGTCATAATACAACTTCATGGGAGGCTTAACTTCCAAATGTAACGCAGGCATAACTCTTTGAAGCCTTAAGAGTTCACACACTCCTTGAGCCATAGCCTTATACTCAGCTTCTGCACTACTCCTAGCTATTACATTTTGCTTTTTACTCTTCCATGTTACCATATTCCCCCATAGATGGGTGCAGTAGCCTGATGTTGATCTTCTGTCAGTAACTAAACCAACATAGTCTGCATCCATATAAACTTCTATGCTTCTTTCTTCCTTCTTCTCAAAGAACAAACCCTTACCAAGACATCCCTTTAGATATTTCAAAATTATAATAACAGCCTCCAAGTGTTCTTCATATGGTGAGTGCATAAATTGACTTACTAAGCTCATTGCAAATGCTATCTCTGGCCTGGTATGAGATAAGTAAATTAGTTTCCCATCAAGTCTCTGATACCTTTCCTTGTTTACTGGAACACCATTTTTAGGATGTCCAATTTTCTTTCCTGGTTCCATTAGTGTATCATACGGTTTACAACCACTTAAACCTGTCTCTTTTAATAAATCTAAAGTATACTTTCTTTGTGTCACCACAATTCCCTTCTTAGATCGAGCTACTTCCATGCTAAGAAAATATCTAATCCACCTCAAGCTTTTTACTAAAAATTCCTTCCCGAGCTGAGCTTGCAATTTCTCTATCTCCACTTGATCACTCCCAGTAATTATGATATCATCCATATACACTATTAGGACTGCAATTTTACGTTTCCCATTCCTTTTAGTAAACAAGGTATGATCTGATAGGCCTTGGTACCCCTTACTTGTTACAAATTTGGTGAATCTGTCAAACCAAACTCTTGGGGACTTTTTTAGTCCATACAGGGACCTTTTAAGTTTGCACACCTTGTCTCTAAAGCTTTTCTTAAACCCAAGAGGTGACACCATGTACACTTCTTCTTCTAAATCACCATTCAAGAAAGCATTTTTTTTACATCTAGTTAGATTAAAGGCTAGTCTAAACACGTAGCCACTAATAATAGGACCCTGAAAATGTTCAACTTTGCCACTGGAGAGAATGTCTTAATATAGTCCACCCCAAATGTTTGAGTCTAACCCTTTGCTACCAACCAAGCTTGAAATCTTTCTAATGACCCATCGGCATTGTATTTAATGGTAAATATCCACCAGCATCCAACCAATTTTTTTTTCTCTTGGTAGATTTGTTCTCTTCGACATGTCATTCTTTTCCATGGCCTTTAACTATTCCAAAACCACCTCTTTCCACTCAGGAACAGCTAAAGCATAATAATATTGTTTGGAATTTCTGCACTAGTTAGTGTGGAAATAAAGGCAGAAAAAGTTGGAGACAATTTTGCATTAGAGACAAAGTTAGAAGTAGGGTATTGTGTGCATGATCTTTTTCCTTTTCTCATTGCAATAGGAAGAAAAATATCACCAGGGAGATCATTTGAGTTACTTGGTTGGGTACTATTGATTTCAGTCTCAGATTGTGAGATGTCAGGACTTAGATTCGGAGATGATAATTAGTTGTATCAAAGATTACTTCCCTTCCTCCCCTACTATATACTACACTGTGAAGTGTTCTCTACTTTTCACTTTCTGCTTCCTTCTCAACTTTGTCTTCTTCCTGATTTTCTTTTTTCTCCCCCTAACTAGTAAGTTTTTCTACTTCTGATCCTTATAGGTTCAATATCTTAGTTTTTTCCCACTAGACCTCTCATCTTCCTCACGGAAATACTCCCCCTTAGGATGAGTGTGACTATCATAAGGTTTACCTTCAAAAAATGTAACATCCATAGAGGTAAAAAATTTTCGGGATGTTGGATCAAAACACTTATATCCCTTTTGGGTTCTAGAGTATCCAAAAAAAATGCATTTGATAGCTTTAGGATCTAGTTTGGATTTCTTGGGATCATGGTTATAGACAAACACAATGCTTCCAAATATTTTCAAAGGGACAGATGGGTTCAGTTTTGTGTTAGGAAAGAAGGAAGAGAAGATTTGCAATGGAGTTTGGAATTTAAAGTTTTTGGAGGAAATTCTATTGATCAAAAAATTGGCAGTGAGAACCACTTCTCCCTATAGGTATTTCAGGACATGTGTTTGAAAGCTGAGTGCTCTAGCTACCTCTAAAAGATTTCTATTTTTATGTTTAGAAATTCCATTCTGTTGTAGGGTGTAATTGCAGGAGGTTTGGTGGATAATCCCTTTGCTATCTAGGAAATTTTTTAAGGCCAAGTTCACATACTCCTTCCCATTTCCACTTTTTAACATTCTAATCTCCTTTTGAAATTAAGTTTTAAGCATGTTATAGAAGGATACTAATGTGGCACAAACATCTGATTTATCTCCCAAAAAGAAACACCCATGTGACCCTAGAGCAGTCATCAATGAAAGTGACGAACCACTGCTTTCTATTAGGTGTTTGAGTTCTAGAGAGACCCCATAGATCACTGCCTATTAACATAAATGGCTATGGACATCGGCTATTTTGAATGGGGTAATGACTTCTATGAAGTTTAGCTAATTCACAACATACTTCTATGAAGTTTATCTAATTCACAACATTCACATTAAAAGCTGGCACTTTATTGATAGATAAATGAGATAACAAACACTTTAGGTATTGTAAACTATGCCACTTCATTATTTCTTCCTCCTTCTTGTTGATAATAATGTGACAGCTCCCTTCTTCATGTTTCTTTTCTTCTTCTTGCAAGATATATAAGTCTCTAGTAACCTTAGCAACCTCAATCATCCTCTTTGATTCCAAATCATGAAACATACAATGAGTCGATAAAAAATTAGCTTTGCAATTCATATCTTTGGTTAGCTTGCTAACAGAAACAAGGTTGTATGAAAAATTGGGAATGTGAAGAACATTTTTTAGTGTTAAGGTATCTAAAATAGGGACCATCCCTTTTTCTGCTACTGAAGCTAGGGAACCATCTGCAACTTGAATTTTCTGGTTCCCTGCACACGGTGAGTAAGAGGAAAAACTTTAGAGTTACCAATCATGTGATCGATGGCTCCAGAGTCAACTATCCAAAAGTAGGAGGGTATAGAATAAACAAAGGCTTTTGGAAGGTGATTGAACCCAACTTTTCTATATTATTTGGTGACAATTTTATGGTTTTTGTTATACTTTTTAGCTCTTATTATCGGATATGGTGCTTAATTTAACTTATGAGTGCTTGTCTTGAATTAATGTAGTTTGAAGGTAAAATTGTCACAAATAGATAGTAATTGTACCAAATTGATTTTTAAGACAATTGATACTGTAAATTATTATTTTTCATAACAGAACACTCAAAAAGTATAGCCAAGAGTGAAAACTAAGAAATTCAAGAACACAAGTTAACAACACCAATAGGCATGTTCGCCACGGTGAGGATCATCTTTCGCCACAACGAAAACTAGAGAATTCAAGCAGAAAACTTTCAGGAAAAGTTCACTGCAGCGAAATCACAAGAATTCCAGCAAAACCTTTCAGAAAAAGTTTGTCACGGAGAACTCATTCTTTCGTTGCGGCAAAATTCGCAATTGGACCGGAGCAATTTTTGGAAACTCACTTACCCATTCTTGAAAACCGGCCCAGATACCTACTTGAAAACCCTATTTTTGACAAGTAAGAGGGGAGGACAGAAGATCATCATATACTCAGCCTCCAAGACATCCTTCATCTTTCTCTCTCTCATCCAACCCTAATTTTTCTTCTTCTATTTTTCACTGTCAATCTATTATCATAGGTGCCTCTGATTCCTTCTCAGTTGTGAAGCGTCTGGGAGCTATGCGTGGCTAGAGGTTTCATTTCCTCTTGAATATGTAGCGACGGCTAGAGTTCCATGAGCTTAAGAGGGGAGTAATTAAATCCATAGTTTAGCTCTTACCTTATAAATTCCTAGGTTTAGGAATTGTAATGTATGGTTGATCTACTTGATTATAATTATAATCAAATCCTGGATATTCATATTGTATAGTTTGGATTCGTTTATATAGGACTCGTGCTTAAATATATGAAGTTTCATATATGTATATTTGCAATCTTTGATTTTCTCCTATCTTGCATGGTCATGTTTGATATTAAGTTAATTCTAGATTTGAATTGACTTGTTCCATGGACTTATTCCACTACACACATTAAGAGCATTTAATAGGATCTTAAGAAATTGAGTCCCATTGATTAAAATTCTGGACTTAAAGAGTTCTTTAAGGTTTACCAATTTAAAACTTGGTGATTTTTACTCCCATAAAAAAATCAATTCAAACTATGATAGTCAGAGCTCAATTTCAAGAGGACTTTATCACTGTTAATCACTTGTTTTTACCTTCCCAATTTTCTAATTCCCTAAAATAAAAAAATACATAAGTTAATGATTTCAAAAACCAAACCCCTTTTCACACAATTAGCTTGCATTTCATGACATATAGATTAATTTAGGTGCTTTCACTTAGGTTCCAATTAAGAGAACAACCCGAGGTTGTACCCTATAGTGCAATCTTTGGAATATTTTTTATTAAACCTCCAAGGGCTTAACAACTAGAAAGGTCTTAATTAGAAGGATTATACCTTATTGGACTATAGAACAAGAGGATTTTTTTTGGAATTCTCAGCTGGAAGGAATGTGTACAGATAATCAAGCTGTTGTTTTGTGAAATGAAAGGTCCCGGTTGAGCTAGAGGTGTCCTGGTCATGACTAGACTGGTTTCTAGCTTGCAAAGCTTTCCTGTCTCCTACTCCACTAAACCATTTTTCTTCCAATTTGTTGGTTTGCTATGTATCTTCCAGTAGGCATCTCTTGTATGCCACTGTTTTTTGCAAAAATCATACCAAATTTTCTGCTTATTGTTACCTTTTTCACCCTCACTGTCACTATTCTTTGAGACAAATGTTGAACCTTCATTCTGGAAGTCCATAGTGTCATTTTTTCCCAACATGACACTCTTCTGAGCTTCCTCTCTTCTGTCTTCAGAGAAGACTTCTCGAATTGAGGGTAATGGCCTTCGTCCCAAAATCTGTTTCCTGACTTCATCCAATTCTGCCTTCAAGCTATCCAAAAAAAACAAACACTTATCCCCTGTCAACTTTCTCTCTATATTGAGCTGCATCTTCTAGATCTTTCCACTTTATTTCCTCAAATAGATCCAATTCTTACCGTATTATAGTCATCTTATTAAAATATGCAGTCACATCTTTCTCACCCTGTTGCATCTTTCACATTTTTTAATTGAGTTCAAATAGCTAAGCATAGTTTTCCAGGCCTGAGTATGCTTCTTTGACTACTTCCTATACATCTTTGGCTTTAGGAGAAAAATAAAAGGTCTTCCAACCCTTGATTCCATGGCATTGATAAGCCAGGCTGTAACCATGGCATCCTCCAAGTACCACTGGTCAAAATTGGGGTCTTCTGATCTTGGAGTTTGGATTGCTCTTGTTATGTACTCTATCTTTCCTTTTCCAGTAATTACAAGACGGGCTGATTGGAACCATTCTAGGTAGTTTCTTCCATTCAGCTTCTGGATTGAAATTTGTAGGAAATTTTTTGATTGTATACTAACTGAATCAAGTTAATTTCCTGATCTAGAGAAAGGGGTAGAGCTGCTAATGGTCTCGATGGATAAAGATCGAGATCCCACCATTGTAGCCTTGTAATTCATGGAAGAGCGTGAGACTCAGATACCATGTAAAAACTTCGATATATATTGAGAAGTTATTATCTACATATGTTGCGGACTCATAAGTTCTTATATAGAGCTAGGATATATAGTTTTTAGGAAGACATTTGGAAATATCCCTAATATAACTAAATATTAAAGCTAAGGATAATCCCTTAATTAAAGGACTATCTATTATTACAAGATTCTCTACAAATAATTATAAAGGCACATCTCTTTGTTAGATTTGATACTATAAAATTACTCCAATTTTATGAACTTTCTACAATTGATTTCGTACACTTGCAGATCAGTTAGACCAACAATCAATATCTAAATTCATCTAAACGAATCAAGTTGTTGACATCATCAAGATTTTCATTCAAAGTTACTTCTATTATGACTTCTTTATCTTTGTTTATTGTCATCATCGTATTAAATGTGATTAGTAGTTGAATATTTTTTTTTATTGAGTAGGGAAAGCCTAATGTTTGCTTTTTTATGGATTGATTTGTTTTGATTTATGAATTGAGATATATTTCTATGAGCTATCTTTCATTAATCTTAATGTCGAATTAATTATGCTAGTGATTAAATCTAACCTAGATTTACCTAGAAAACATATAGAATCTCCTTGGAGTTAGGGTAAAAATTTCCATAGAATTTCCTAGATCTTTAACACACCCAAGCTTAGTGGAGATATATGCTTCAATAATTAAAGAGTATATAATTGTAATCCAAGAGAGCAATTTTAGTATCTCAGGAATTATATCTTTATAGGTAATTTATCCATTTTAAATTAATCGAATCATGAAATCAAATGCTTTTCTTTTTATTCTCTTAGATATTCTTCTAATTTATTTTTATTTTATATTTCGTCATTCATATTCATCACAAATTTCTTTTATTAATTTATTTTTAATTAGTTAACAGTTTTAATAATTTTTAAATTCACTTCCCTTTTTCAAGAAATTAATCCCTATTTACTTTTGTATTATTCACCAATAATGTGTACTTATATTAATTATAAGTAATAAATAAGTGATAGAAAAATCTATGTAAAAAACAAACATTCTATTACCACCCAACGAAAATCAAATGAAATAACTTATGTTCAGTCGATCTTATCCATACATTTATGTGAAGTTACGTCCTGACAAAAATGTCGTCAAAGCCAGACCGACAAGAAGATCTCATCGATAGTCATTTGAAAGCTTGAAATCCGATCAAACACAAACGAAGACGTAATAATGTTTTCAAATAATTTCCCATAAAAGACACAATAAGTTATCCAATTTATATATATATTCATTTCTAACCTAACGTTGGGTTTCTACGGTGAACATGTGCAATGACGAAATTAGAAGTGCATCATCTTCAAGCTCAAGATGTACGCTGACTGAAAATGTTGTACATCTGTTGTCTGAATGTAAGGGGTACCCTTCGTTTCACTGGGTAATAAATAAACGTGGTAGGAAAAGCTTGTCATTTACAAACCCTCCTGCGATTGTTCCAGAGTCTATTCAAAACTAAGCATCATGACCCACAACTAAACACAGAAGACTCGGGTTTGTACAATTGTGCAGTATATAAAATGGCTGACCACCCTGACCGCTGCTTCTTTATTGCCTTAGAATGGCCCGCATAATAAATAGTTACAGTATTATATAGAGGAACGGATACGAATTCAAGCACAAAGAATCTTATTGTTGGCCTATCTTCAATCAAAACATCCATCTTGGAGATGACTGAACCGCACTTCGCCTTGGTCTAGTTGGCAGCTCTGAGTTGTTCCGCTTCTTCATTATTGAAGACACCGTTGGGCTGAAGTAATCATTTCTTTGGTGCTTTGGATTGAAGTAGTCGTTACTCCTTTGAGAAGTTGCGCCCTGTGAATGCACGTTTCTTCCATGGATGAAACTTCTCTGCTTTTCTAGCATTGCCCTACGAGCTATGGGGTTTCCTTGTACAGTTCCCCATCTATTGTAAGCCACACAACTCTGACTCCTCCCAACTTGCTGAAACTTTACCTCTCTAGGACTTGTGTAGTTTCGGCTTTCTGCAGTTTCTGCAGAATACATAGTCTCTTCCTCAGTGCTATATCCATCATGCACCTCCAAAATCCCATCAGGAGGGGAACTTGAATGAACCTCGCTTTTTGCCCCATTTACAGAGCCTATTGAGGCAATATCTGCACATACTACAGGTCTAGATATGTCTCCGTCCTTGATTTGATGTTCACTCAATGAGCTTGTTGGGGGAAGTTCTTGGACATAGTTCTCATCAGTGCTTGGGAACGGTTGCTCAACAGGTTGTGACTGAACTGCAATCTGGCTGACTTTAGGAGGGAAGTTAATATCCAAAAGCTGGATGTGGGCGCTCAATTTTTTCTGAGCAGGGAGTTTAGGTGATTCATATCTCTCTGGAGTTGGGATTGCCTGCACATGAGAACAATGGGGATCAGCATTTTGGGTTTCTTCTTTCACATTGTCTGATGCACCGGAGCAGCAAGATACTGCTTGTTCCACAAGTTTTGATACATGATCTGATGATGATGCAGTTTCATTGTTATTGACTTCAGTTGACTTGAAAACCTGCCGGAGTGTTAAGGAAGCAGAAGAATGCTCACTCTTTTGTCCTGTAGACATCAACCTAATAATTGGTAATTTAGGTTTTGCAGGTTCATCAAGGCTGCCTTCCCAATGCTGGTTTAACCAATCACAGATGACAGGCATAGGGATACCAAATTGCAATGGAGAATCCTTTTTCCATGATGATGTAGATGATGATGAAGTTGAAGAAGATTTGGTATTTGGAGATGTTGCTAGTTTCATAGGATCACAAATTATGAAAGCAAGATTCCCTTGTGCATCAAATCCAGCAGATCCAGGGCTCCACATTATTCCATCAGTTGACACTTTTATGAGATTATCAGTGGCAATTACCACCTTTCCTTCACCGATAGTTAGTTCTTCCTTTTCCGTGTAGCCCAACAAGTAAACAACACTGCCAAGTTCCAAGTTTGGTTTGGAACAGGTTTTTAAGTAATGGGGTTGTTGCCCTTGGCCATTTGGTTCTCCATCCATGACATCTAAACCGACTATTGTAAGGTCTAAAACAGAGCTGGTAATGAAAAACCTGCAACCAAATGGTATGCAGAATACAAGTTGCATGAATTTTTAGCTTTGGACTATACAGCTATTCAGAAATCATGGCCTTTTTCGGTTGATATATCAAACAGGCACCTAGTTCTATAACATTTCAAAAACAAAATTGCATGCAACCTATCTATCAAAACCATGTGGCACTGGTGCAAAATGCTACACCAAAACTAAAAGAAGTAATGAGCAGAAAGATGTCTACGTTAATGTAGACAACTGCGACTCTTTAACAGACAGAATTAAGAAATTCATGATACAAGCAGTTAGACAGATACTTCCTAAATACCAGCAGAGCCTAAAATTTTAGGCATGAAAATCTTGAAATAGATCAAGCTTATCTTTTGAAACCTCTTTACATAATCAAGTTTCCAATGGAAAGAGTCAAACCTTGATTGATTCAATGCGACATTACTTACTTTAGTAATGCATTGCATAATGACTATCTAAAAAATTTCTGTTCTGAAAACTACAATGAACATATACTAGAAAGCATTGCCCCGAAATGTGGAAGTCATATTTAGATAATTAAGAGGTGAACAACTAAGTTTCATGAAGTTTAAAGGCTTTATGATTCTAGGTGATTGGTTCTTTGAGGACATGGTATATGAAGGTACATTTAACACGTAAAAAAAGTGACATCAGGGTCGCATGTTTTGGCAAATTGGCACTTTGATGAATCAAATAAGTCAATAACGAAACTGCACTCCCCCAAGGCACAAGGAATCATCTTGCAATGGTTAAAGTATGAATGAGATACAAATAATAGTAAATGCCAAAAGGAGAACAGTAAGGAGCACAACCTTTTCTACTTCATTCAAAGAAAACCATATATTTCACCCTTTTGCCAACCGTAGACGTTAGTTCAAAGGCAAGTTTAATCTACCTCTTGAGGACAGTCTAATTTGTGAAAACAAACCCCCATCGGGCACTTAAGTACTAATAAAGACTCATTCTTTTCCCTAAAAACAAACCCAAATCCAGAACAAAATGTAGCAAAACAAATCGTATAAACACATTTGAAGAAGCTAAAGCTTTAAAAAAAAAAAAAAAAACCTGCGAGGAACAAGACTGGCAGTGACACAGTTTTGGAGCCGGATCTCGGAGCTCTCGGCAGCAAAAACAGACGGAACATTGACATGAGCCGTAAGTAGAAGATTCCGGTAGATCACAAATCCGGTGCCAGAGACTCCGTTTCCGGTGATTCTGGTCAAGGCCTGACATTTACCAGAGAAAATAGTGGCTTTCATTTTTTCAGACTTGCTCACCCCTTTGCAAAAACACCATGATTCGCCCAAAACACCCATATCCCAAGAAATCCTTAAAGGGTCGTTCTGGGACCAGAAACTAAGTGATTGCTACTTCAATGCGTTGGAGAGAACCTGCGTTTTCAAGCAGGATCTAATGCATTCCAGTTTGTGAAGAAATGGCTGACATTACAGTGGTATAGAAACCAAACTTAGCCAACAATGTGTTAAATTACAACAACTTTGACGTGTATCAAAAAGAAAGTAAGTGACACTGAAAGGAGATAGAGAGACGAGATGGGCGTGAGATGCGTAAGGGTTGTGTCTTTCCTCTTTGTGTGTGCCTGTGCAGTTTTTGAGCTGGAAATGTTAGAGAGAGAGAGAGAGAGACTGTGGGTTAAATAATTGAAATAAAATAGCAAAATAAAAATAGAAAATTATAAAATGTATTTTCATACTCCAAGAATTTGAGATCAACCCTATGACCATCCCCGTCTATCCATTCATTAATACGGGAACAATCACCCTGTGATCCAAGAATTTTAAGCTAAATTGGAAGCAGCTCATGCTCATATTCAACCAACTTCCCACATGCAATGATTGAGAAATTAAATAGCAGGTCGATCTAAGTTGGTTGAACTAATGATGATTAAGCCAATAATTTCAAAATAACAAAAGAATATATTACATCTCAGTATTATCTTAAATCCTAATGCATATTCAACGTCTAGATTTCAATAATGAAAGCTGTACACAAAGTAAATTCAGGGTTGGCCCTAGGCAAGA
>JANTNU010000009.1:5012765-5026128 GCA_024752395.1 Erythroxylum havanense
ATTACAATATAAGTAATTAAAATATGATTAATTAATTAATTAAAATATAATAAATTTTTATTTCTTAATATTTTTTATAAATCAACTGTTGTTAATAATAATAGTAATCATTTCTTCATCTTAACTAATCATTATAATTATTATTATTATTCAACATGTAATTGAATTTATTTATATTATTACTAAATTTGTTATGAAAAATACAAATTGAATTTCTAAATTCGTTAATAAATTTAATTCTTAAAACATCTCTTCCCTTTTTCGCCAATTCCGGACGTATCGCTTTCGCATCCAAATTCGTCTGTGCCTTTGCCCATGGGTACCGTCGGCAGCGATGTCGAGGCAGGCTTCGCCAAGCTTCAAGGCGAGGACTTCGAGTACTACATGCAGACCTACTCCATTGTGCTCGGCCGAAACTCCAAGAAATCCACCGTCGACGTTGACCTCGCTAGCCTAGGTGGCGGAATGAACATCTCCCGCCACCACGCCCGCATCTTCTACGACTTCACCCGCCGCCGCTTCGCACTTGAGGTCCTCGGTAAGAACGGCTGCTTGGTCGAGGGCGTACTCCACCTCCCCGGCAACCCTCCGGTGAAGCTCGATTCCCAGGATCTGCTTCAGATTGGCGACAAGGAGTTTTACTTCTTGCTTCCTGTCCGGAGCATTCTCGGTGGGCCCCTGGGCCCCAGGCATCACGTTCCGGTGGCCTCACAGAGACCGTCCGCGGCAGCGGCAGCGGCAGCGGTTATCAAAGGAAGAGGAAAGGAGTATTTTGAGGATGATGATGAGGAGATTGGTGGTGGTAGCAGTGGGAAGAAGATTAGGAGAGAAGGGTTTGATGGATATGGCTATGGTGGTGGTGCCGCTGCTGTTGGTGGGTCTGGTGGTAAGGGTTTACCTGGACCATTAGGTTAGTAGTTGTTGTAGTACCTATATATAAACTAATATTAGAACAATTTGCTTGTTATATTAGAACAATTTGCTTGTTTTTTAATGTAAAGGAATTGGATATAGTCACTTGATGCCTATGAGTTAGTTTTAGTTAGTTTGTTGGTGTAATTCTGTTTCTTTAGAATTGTCCCTGTTGTTACTGATTATTGCTCCTCTGCAGTCTATTCTTGTTGTGTTTTGAATTCTCCATCAAGTGGTTTTGATGGAATTCTTTTTGAAACTAAGAACTAGGCTGCATAATGCAATGGCGGTCAAAATGATCCATGGGGATCAATTGCTAATTATTTACCAAATCTATGATTATATGTTTAATCAGTTGTCGTCTGCAGTGCAGTTTGGAAACTATAGTTGTTTCCAGTGCTTGGTAATTGGATAGGATCAATGCTTCTTTTCTGTATATCATTTGGTTTGAATACTGTAAAGGTGCTAGCTTTTGACTTCATACGGTGATGGCTTGACATCAAGGTATGGAACTCTCTCACATGGATTTGAGGGATATAGAAGATCTGAATTTTTGTGAGTAGGTTGTACAATGTCTTTGGTTCATAGGTTGATCTATTGTTTTCCACAACCTGAAGTTATTTGGTTGACCACACATAACTTCTGGCTGGCATAACTATTTACGTTGTGAGCTCTCACATTGAAGCCCTGACATAAGCTTTAGTTCGATTCAGTTTTCATTGTTATAGCCAGTCTCAGTTTGGCATTGGTGAAACAGAAACAAAAGACGTTATTAGTCTGTTTAATATTACGACTATGTAGGATTGTTGAGTTTTCCAGTACGTGTTTGTTACCTTTGCTTTGTTGCTCATGATGGCCAAGTAGTAAATCATTCACTTCCCTTTCTTCACCAAGAGGGATTTGAAATTGCTAAAGTAGGGGTACTGAAATCCTAGAAACTGTACTAAATAAAACAAACTAGTTATGTCCAATAAAAAGCCGAAAAGGATAAAGATTAGAAAGAAAATATTTCCTTGTGATTCCAAGTTAAATGCAGTGATGTTTTTCTGTTCAATTTTACCTTTTTGATCCTTAATAACTTGTTTTTTTACTTAATGTACACATTTCAGACTATTATGATCTATCAAGTTATAAATTAAGTGCGTAACCTGTAAAGTGAATAACGCTGAAAACTTTAGAGCTCTAGTTGCAAGGTTGTTAGATACTCCTTAAATAATTTGCCACTCCATAGATCCAGATGTTCGCAGCCTTAATAATCTGGCGCAAAAGCCTGTTGCATTTAATTCTGATACTCTTGGGATTAATTTCCCAGCACAAAATTAACCTCAACCTAAGCAAAAAGAGGGATTTGTTTGTTAATATCGTATCATTCCCCTCACACTAAAACAACAAATGGAATCAATTTTTGGCTTTAAATGATAGCTACATCTTTTAGTTTATCTTTCTTGGTATCTTAAGCTACTTCATTAAATAGTTCTTCTCTGATGAGAGATAGGACACCTTGATTTTGTGAATTCACCTTCAATATAGACCATATCGATGGACAATGCTTTGATCTTCTTTAGTTGTGTGGTTGTGATTGATCTTGAGGTTTCATGATAAAACGAAATAGAAGCTGTGTTCTAGCATCTTTCCTAGAGGTGATCACTTTGGTAATGTCTTGACGTGGCATTGTTTAACCAATTGGTCATTTGTAGTAACATGTGTCAACCCTTTTATCGAGTTTGTAACACCTCTATTTATCTCTTATGAAATTTGGTTTTTAACAGTTGTTGGTGTACTTTAAAGGAGGATTTCGGCTTTGAAACAGCGATGCAGCAGAATATTTAGTTATTGTACCTCACAAATTTGAAGTTTAAATAGAAATCTACTTTCAGTCTTGCATTCAACAATTATGCATGCTCTTTGGTATCATCTGTGCTTAATATCTTTGATACATGCTCAGCACTGCCAGAGAAGAAGATACAAGGACGATCTAGGGTTGATAGTGAATCAGACAATCAACAATTGCTGCAGTTGGAGGAAAAAGATGTTGTTTCATCAGTAGCTACTGTACTATCGGATCTATGTGGTCCTGGTGAATGGATGCCGATGGAGAAACTTCATTCTAAGGTCTGTTATACTATCTATAGTTAATAGCTATCTTTGTTTTCATTCAATTTTTTTCAAAAAATTAACTAATAGCTACTTAAATAGCTCGCTGTTGAAATTTCTAGAACTAAACAAACAGTTTTATTCAAGCTGTTTCTGTTTTTCATTTTGGTGTTTATTATTGCTATTGTTCTAAGCAGCAGATATTTCTAGATTTTGGTTGATGTTCATATTTTATGGTATAGAATGGTTTTTGGTTTCCAGGCTAGTTGGGAAAATTGAATTCATGGGCACATCCCTTATCTTAGATCCTAGGATTTGTCTTGTTTTACCAAACTTCCAGGGCTTATGCACGAAATGCACTCTTTTATCAAAAGATGACGATTTCACCAAATGATTACTGGTTGGAACATAGAGTGGCTTATAAATCCAAAACTAGTCATTGCTTTACATAACAATTGATCTTTGATAAAGCACCCACTCTGTGTTACGATCTTACCATGGAGAAGTTCCCTGTCATTCTTTAAAACCTCTTGTTTCGGTTTTGCTACTTTGCAGTTTGTCGCCTGAATGTTTTTTGCATGCAACTGCAGTAGGATAGGTTATTCCCTCCAGATTAGGATCTAAGGTGCAGGCAAGTTAATGATGACTTGAATTTAGTAATTTATCCTTGTTGTAAATTTGGTCGTTAAAAGTTGATCCTTTTGAAAAAATGCTAGTATATAAGTTTAGGCTTGGCCTCTGTGAAGTTTTATCCCATAGCGAAGACATATTTTGTTATCAAGGATAAGAAAGTCAGTGGTCAGACTGGTGACATCTGAATTTAGCCGCGATGTTTTTGGAGCTTTATGTTGCACTTGAAACGTTCCTAAAAGGGCTGTTAACTTTAGTTGGTTAAACCTTACATGATGCCTACATCTCATAATTGTTTACTCAACTCTTTGTTCAGCTGGTGGAGCAATATAGCAATATCTGGCATCACACTCGAGTGAGGAAGTATCTTACTCCTGAGGACTTTCCTGGGCCGGAGTCAAAGGGGAAACCATGGTATGGCTTGCTTATGTTGCTAAGAAAATACCCAGAGCACTTTGTAATCAACACAAGATCCAAAGGCAGACTGACCCTGGAATTTGTATCCCTTGTCTCCCTGCTTTCGTAAATGACATATACCAACACAGCCTTGTACCTTCCAAATTGCGTCCTGTAACCATGTAGAGGTTTTGTAATGGCAGTTTTTGCGACTGCTTGGACACTTCTATGTAAGTCAAGAGTGATGACAAATGGTGGTTGCTGTGTGTTATCTGACACAGATTAATGGTTTTAAGTGGCGGGAAATCTAATCATTCAGTAGGGCAGCATATCCATTTTGTTTTGTGCTTGCATTCTTGTGTTTAATTCCTAAGAGTCATAACCCTGCATTTTGGGGTGATTTCAGACTTATATCTTGCACTAATTTTATCTGTAAGATAAGTGTCAAAGTCCTAGCAAATAGGTTGAAATTTGTATTGCAATTCATCGTCAGTGATAACCAAGGCTCATTCTTGAGCAATATGAATATTAGAGATAATATTCGAATTTTGTAGGAGCTCTTCAAAGAGTATACAAGAGGAAATACTGCATAGAGATGTGCTATTAATATGGATCTTCAAAAAGTTTTTGACAATGTTGGTTGGAGATTTATGTTACAAATTGTAGAGGTTATGAAAATTTTCCAGATGTTTATCAAATAGATCTAGGAATGTGTCACCACTGTTTCTTTTGAGATTTTGATTAATGGATGCTTGGCATAGATATTCAAAGGCAAAAGAGGATATAGGCAAGCAGATCTTCTCTCTCACATATTTTTAATTTGTATGGAAGTTTTCATCCAGTTGTTGAAACATAAAATCTCTACAGCCCTTAAATTTAAGTACCACTTTAAGTGTAAGTTGCTTTTTATAACAATTTATATTTTGCAGATGATCTTATCCTGTTGAGCAATGTTAATACTCATTCAATTTCTTTTTGATGGGTAGCTTACAAAATTTAAGGAGATATCTAGATTTAGTATTAACTTCCAAAAAAGCTTCTTCATCTTGTCAGAAAGTGCAACACATCTCTCAAATATTTTGTCACAAGTCATTGGAATGAAAAACAATATCCTTCTCTCCTATACTTGGGAATTCCTATCTTTTCAAAAAGACTAAGATATAGGGAATGTCTGCCCTTGATTGAAAAGATTGTAAAAAGATTAGGGTCTTGGACAAATGAAACCCTCTCTAATGGAGGCAAGCTTTAACTCTTGAAATTTGTCATAATGTTAATGCAATCTTACCGGTGCTCTTACATGTTCTTATCAAAAGGGCTAGTTAAAATGATGGAAAAAAATGATGCAACAGTTTTTATGGAGTAGAGGAAAAGGTGAGAAAGGAATAGCTAAATTGAGTTGAAAGCAAATATATCAACCAAAAGATGTTGGCGGATTGGGATTGGAGACAACAACAAAAGTAAGAGATGTCTAATGTTGAAGAGAATTTGGAGAATTTTAAGTGAAAAAGAGTCCTTATGGGTCAAATGGGTAAATAATTGTGGATGTTGCTCTATGTGTACAACAAAGTTATCTCATTGTACAACCATCTTTTTTCTCTTTATAACTTTATTCTTTCTACAAGTTCGTTCAATTTTAGGATCAAACGAAAGTAGGTAATCCAATATATCACTCTTTGATCTTCTAGCTCACTTCAACTACTTGAAACGAATAAAAGTAATTAAAGTACAAGAAAATAAAAGCAAAATAATATTAACATAGGTAGTAAAACTAGTTCTCCGATAATAATGCCAAAAACTTATTATGCTTCCAAGTCCATTGCTTTTTGTGATTTTCTTCTCCAACTTGTCCACTTTTCATGCTTTTTATTTTAGAATTAGTTATTGATGTCTTTTAGAAAGTTGTTCATTCTATTCTAGTTAGCTCCAAAATATCTTCAATTGGATAACTATAGAGAGGGTGGCACTAAATCTTTCAAACTTAATCACATATAAAACAATAAAAAAATCTATACAAAACATATTATAAAGGTATCCAATACTAAGTAAATAAACCCTAAATAATATGTAAAAGATGGACCTATCAATTTAGATTTGGAATTTTTTTATAGGCCATAAGTTCTATGGTTGTCTACAACAAACATTGAGACCTAAAGTTTTTATCACTAAATCACTCACCACATTAGACATAAAAGTTATCGAGGAAAGGTCGCTAAATTTTTTATTGGAAAGATAAAGATAAATAATATTTGAGGAGATCAAAGCTTTATACATTTTAATTGATAATCTTTTTACTTATATGAAAGGTTAGGATGATGATATCAATTGATTAGACAAAGCATTTAATAATCAAGATGCCTAATTTATAAGGAATGGCTTCAAGTTGGATGTTTATCATGCCTTCCTGAAAACAAAGTTCTTTGAGGCCTAAGATTATGATAATTTTACACATTGCCTTGTTAAGGATTTTACGCCTATAAAACTTTGATTAAAAGCATATCTTCAAACTTATCAATAAAATTTTAGTCCATTAAAGATATTTCAAAACCTTCCACCAATAAACATAAGCCTAAAGCATAGTCAAATGAACTTATAAATATATTGGAGGAAAATAAATCAACTTTAGGAAATGGTGGAGGTGAAGTGGATGGTGGTGATAAAGCTGCTTCTAGGCCTACAAAAAAAAAAATTGTAGATATGGCTATTAAGTGTTGTAGTATGTACTGTAGTTGTAGTTTTTGTTTTCTGGTTTATGATTACATGTAAATGAAATTTTAACTTGCTATATTTTTTAAATCTAACGATCATTCTTTTTCATGTCATGCCTTTGATTTTTCAAAAGCATTGCATGAATTTCAGTTCTTGTTGGTATGACTTCAACAAGTCTATTTTGAAATCTGGAATTTTTTTAATGTAAAATCTGAAACTTATGATATTTTCTTTACTATTGATTGAATCAACTGCTTTGTTAGACCTTTGAATCTAATGTTTTGAGAGGTTTTATGAGATAGATGTTTTGAGAGGTTTTTTTTATTTTGACGTTTTGAAGGACTTTGTGATACATTTTGAGACTTTATGTATCAAGCATTTTGAGGAGATTTTGAGTGACATTTTATAAGACTTAAAGTTTGATATTTTGTAAGGACTTTGGTCTCGCATTTTGTGAGGCATTAAATATATACTTTTTTCAGAAATTTTGGTATGAAATTTTGCAAGGTATTAAGCATATAGTTTTATAAAAAAAACTATTAATTTAAAATTTGCAATGATTTAAGCCTATAATTTTGTAAGAACTATTGTTATAACATTTTATAAGGTGTTAAGCCTATAGTTTTTTTTATAGAACTTTAGTTTAACATTTTGTGAGGTGTTAACTTTATATTTTTATAAAACTTTATGGACATATCTAAAATCAAAGTATTATTTATTAATTAAAAATATACCTAATATGTTTTCCTTTTCAGGTTATGGGAATCTCATATTTATCCATCCTTTCACTTATATAGTTTTATGATTAATAATATCTTTTATATGGTATAGGCCTATCCAATTTGGAGTAACCTTTCCTTTGACTTAAAATTTTTTAGTTATATTGGTTCTTCTTAAGATAAGGTGACCTTTTTTATATTTTATTTCTTGTACACATAATTCTTTAGGTATGCATCTTATTTGCTTTCTTTGATTAGGTCTATTTCCACCCTTAGTATGGATGCATTGTCATCAGGTCTGTAGTTTTCAATATGCATTGAAAGTATATTCAACTTTATTAGGATTGGAGCTTTTAAGATAGATACTAAACTAAAAAGGGTTCCTCATATTGTTATCTTTAAAGTTATCAGATAAATCTAAAGGATGTTTTGTAATTCATAAGCCCAAATGCACTTTTCCTAATATATCCTTAATCTTAAGCTTTGTAATGCAATCATGTTGGTAACTTTTGTAAGATCATTAGCATGTGGATGAATGATATATTTGAATCTTTGTCTGATGCACTAAGATTTATAACTTCTTTAGGTTTAAACAATTATACCATAAATCATTTTTGCTATTGTAGATAGGGCCATATTTTCACATAATATGGCTTATAAAAATTATTATATTTTTCCCTGATATGGTAAGACTCTACTTCTGCCCATCATATAAGATAATCGATTAAGTCTAGAATAAACATGTGATGCCTGATTGCAGGCACGATTGAACCTAGTATGTTTATGCTCCACTAGGAAAGCACATTAGAGATACAATATGCAAATATTCAACAATAGGCTAATGGTGAATTATGAGTTTATCTAACACCTATCACATTTTTTTGATTTAATCTATTGAATCTTACCTAAGTGATAGCCAAAAGTAACCCTATCATAGTATCTTATCAGATAAAGTCAAACAAATTTAGAGTGATCTATATAAATCTTCATGGCATCTCTTTAAGATTTCTTCTCTCTAGGATGATGAAACACATTTTAGATTTAAGTATGGTAGAGTATAGGAGTGTTTGTAGAGTTATCCATTGATAATGGATAATTTTATGAATTTACAAAAAAGCATTACCACCTTAGCTTGGTATGAAACTAATTATCCTCCTTCTATATAGTTTTTAATTGGGTTTCTCTAATTTGTAACTGTTTCATCAAATTATATCTTCTCTTTTTATTGATACATAAGTTTAACTCTAATTTCCAAAAATACATACATGGAATTCATACTTTTTACTTCCCATTTTAAATCCTTATTTTACTTTAGAACTTATTAATCAATTTAATATAGAGCAAATAGGAGTCAATCCTAGGGAGAAAGTTAATTTACTAATTCAGTTTATTTATTATAATATTTTAATTAAAAAATGTTCCAATGAATTAATCTATTTCTTTTTTAAAAAGAGACAATTTCATCCTAATAATTTGCTTATACAAAAGGAATTCCATAACAAAATATAAACGTCATTAACGCGTATGTAATGTCGTCTTTAACCACATTAGTAAGATATAACATCAAAACTTAAGAAAATAATTGGAGTCACACAATTAATATTTAAGAGGTTGAAATATTTATTTGTTTCTGAAATTTTTTATGGTGAAATCGACTAATAAAAAAAACTTTTCTTTAAACAAATGAACCATTAAAAGAAAAATTCTAGATCTATCATAACCATATTAATTAATATTTTTTATGAAATATCCATTATATAGTTCTTTTGAGCATAATACATTAAGCTATGCTATTTTTCAATTTAAGAAAAGATTAAAAATACATAATGCATCTCAAATAAAGATTTAGACAGCTTGGATGAAATCTCTAGCAATGTACAAAATCAACATAAACTTTGTGATTCTTCATTTTAACTCTTCATGTTATCGTGAATAAATCATTATGTTCAATTTTAAACCCATATTCATTCAATTATCCTCGCATACAAGTTTAGCTTTATCAATAAGTTGAAATTAGAAAAAAGTGTGAAACCAAAACAGTTCAAAATAAAGAAACCTAATAAATTTAACTAAGGCAATATGTACATAAAGAGAAGGGGTTGTTTGCGGTTCAAATTGAGTTTAGAAATCAAAGAAATAAAACATAAATCTAACCTAGTATTCGCAAGTGAACAAACATATTTCAAATTTTAGTTTAGTTATGCAATTTTGTTAAATCATGACAATCCAAGACATTTAACAAGTTGAATGTAGAGAACTAACTAGTTGGTTCCTACCTATTCCTTTTCATTCTTAGAAATTGAACCAACTCAATCAAAACACCTACCTAAGATTAGAGATTCTTTATTATCCTCTTTCATATCAAGAATATAAAAATAAGGTGGAAATGTAAACATATTAACTTTAATTAAAATATTATCCTTAATACCTATAAGGCATCTAATTGATTTATTTGAAACTTCCATTATCACATCAGTAGGTTTTGATTCTCCTATCTCTATTTTCTTAAGCATGGTATAAGAAATTTTATTAGCACTATCCCATAAATCCTTAAGTGCTTTATTTATAAAGACACCACCAATATTACGAGATATAGTATAACTTCCTAGATCATTTAGTTTTGATGGTAAAGTGTTTAAGGGATGTTGGTGTGGCTTTCATGATCTCTACCACTTCCTCCGTATAAAATTCATTCTTTTTCTTATTTATATTATCAGTTGTCACTTCCTTCATGTTATTTGTTAACTCCTTCCCAATCCTTAAGGTGATTTTTTTTCACATATACATCTTTGCTTGCAATTATATTATTGAATCCCGTTTCTGGAACCCAACATTCGGAGTCACAAAATGTGAGCAAACTCATTCTTCTATTTTAGAACGGATTTTGGGAAATTTCTAATTAGAATTTCAGTTTGAATTCTTTAGAATATTTGTTTCCCATTGTTTTAAGTTTCTAAAGATACTAAAATCATTCTATTTGGTTCAAAAATTTGGAAGTTATGACCCAAACACTTTCGGACTGTTATTAAACTAAAATAGTATACTATTCCCAACTTTACTCCAGAAATTTAAAGTCTTAGGCACTGAATTAAAATTTGACTCCTTAAGGTAATTCGTGGCTCCATTTCTCTAGTTTATTTAGAGACAATAATCATCGCATTTTGAGCTCTACAAATCAAGATATCACCAAAATACTAAAGTATGTTCAGTAAAAAATATTCAACTCATACTCTTCCAACCGATCTCCTTAATTTGATTCAATCAATATTTTCAAATTAATACCAAAAGGTATAAAGTTTTGTGGAGAGATAGAGGAATATGTTAAGAATCCAATGATTTAAAAATAAGGTCATTTAGAGGTCGGACGACAAAGTTATAGTCAAAAGAGTGGAACATGTTCAGGTTGGGGGAAGCCGCGGGTCGTGATCGTGCATGTGCTGGAGCGGCCATGAAGTCGCGATCGAGCATTTGCGTGATCGCGAATGCGCGATCGCCACTTTCCCTTCCTGCTTTTCTTCTTCGACCTGTGTTGGTAAAAAGGTCATAATTTTTACTACAATGTTGGATTAAGGTCATTCAAAGACCGTTTCGAAGAGGACTTCTAGACCTACAACTTTCATAAAGACCTAGAAACAAATTTTGCCTCTTTAAGGGTCAAAATTTCAAATCAATGTAGCTATCCCGAAAGTCCATCCTAAACAACATCACAAACTTCTAGTGAACATATCTCTCAACTCCATTGTCCAAAAATTTCATACTTTATATCAATGAAAAGTTAGAAAGATACGCTACAACTTTCGAGAGATAACTTTGGCTAATTCAACCTAGATTAATACAGATTTTTTTCCTGAAGTCCGAACACAAATTTTTCTCTTATGAAAAGTTGAAACTTGCAAAGTACAACTTGGAAAGTCATGAGCATAACCATTCAACTACTAACTTCACTTCATTAAACTCTCTAATTGCTACTTATTTGACTCATCCCTTACAACTAATTCGCATCATTTATAAAAATCCAATATTTCCTTTTTCCATAATATCTCACTCATAAGCAACAACAATTCACATTCAAAGTTTATCAAGTCAAG
Organism: Erythroxylum havanense; assembly: GCA_024752395.1. Classification (NCBI taxonomy): domain Eukaryota; kingdom Viridiplantae; phylum Streptophyta; class Magnoliopsida; order Malpighiales; family Erythroxylaceae; genus Erythroxylum; species Erythroxylum havanense. Next base: position 5,024,311 of record JANTNU010000009.1, read on the forward strand.
TGGATAACTTCTTCAAGTATATCTAACTCCAACTCAACGACATCCATACTCAATTCATATTTCATTAACAACAAAATAGGATTTTACAAAGCTTTAATGGCATTCTAAGCCATATTACATCATCGGTATCAAAATCCAAAATACAACAGATACCAAATTCAATAATTCTCAAAATGTATAAAAAGTCTTACTTTTACAAAATCTAACTTAATATATAGAAACATTGCAAAAATAGAATGATGCCTCATATCTTAGTTATTTTATCTCATTTTCTTCACCTGAAGAGGGGAAGGAGAGTGGGGGTGAGCTTAAAAGCTCGTGGGTAACAGTTTATAATCGATAACAATCAAGACCATTGAAATTATTCATTTTTCATAGAAAATTCTTATTGAATTCAAGAAAAACATAGTTCTCAACCAATTCACAATAATACAAATCATGTATGCATCATTTTGACAATTCACAGATGCAATGCACAATAAATAGTTCGAGAGTTCCGTGGAACGAAACGGAGAAACCGAAGTTTACACTGTGAATAAAACGAATCCGATTTCTCAGGATCTTGTGGCCTCAAGCAGGCAGCTGGGAGAAGGCTATGGGTCAACGTGCACGTGACTAACAAAACATTCCTATCTTGCCCAAACATAATTAAATTTAAAAGCTTAACTTATTTCACACACATTCATACTTTTCATGCTCATCATGCTTTTTCTATTTTCGTTTATGCAAAATGCCATGACATTTTTCAAGGCATAACATGATCATAATCACAATGCGTTTTTCTACATTCACAACAATTCGAATCCATTCAATTAAGCATATACACACATATAAGAAAATTCTTTAAATCATTTAAAAGCAATATATGCACATTTATGAATTAATTGAAATCATTTTTATTCTCTTGATTTGGAAAACTTTATTAGCTCATTATTCAATTATAAACATGAAACTCACCTTATTTTCGCTTGAACATCCAAACTCAAATGTTCCTTTCCTCTTGCTTTTAGATAGGGTTTCACTTGATTTCCTAAAACAAACCAATCTTCCATTTAATTCCAAATCAATAAAATCCCTAAAACGTCAAAATCACAACAAATCAATTTAACACAAATCAAGCTCAAATATAAACTACCCATAATCCATCTAGGTTAGAAAACCTAATACCTAGTTTAGAAACCCAAAAAAAAAATCAACAGGTTCTCTTAAATCATCTTCCAACATAAAACCCCTTTCTCTCTCTACTCCTTCATTCTTAACACAATCCATTTCTTTAATAAAGGAAGAAGAAAAGATGATTACTTACTTTAAGAAGCTTGATTTCTTCTTTTCCCCACGATTTTCCTCCTTCTTCCTTAGCTTCTTCGATTTTTATTCTCTTCTTTTCTTTCTCTCACGTTTTCTCTTCTCTTTTCATCTCACACTCATGACATTTTCTCTTCTTCTTCAAATTTTAAGACAACATTTTAGTTGTCTTTCCCATTTTGCCCCTCATAACTAGTCATTCCATATTTACCCTTCTTTTGTCTTTATAATTCACATTTTATACTTCTAACACCTTAACTAATGATCATCGGGAAATTGAAGGAATTTGATAACTCTTTTTCTTATTCTCCTCTACTTGCTGTTTCAAGCATGTATTTTCTCTCTCTAAATCTTGTGTATGTTTGAGGTTTTCTACATACTTTTTTTTTAACAATTTGTACTGTTTCAGAATAGCATGAGAGTCCTCTAGTAGTTTCGAATATGCATTATGCAAGTCATCATATTTAGAAGTTACCTCATCACTTTCCTCTTCAGCTACTAGGCAAATATTCA
>JANTNU010000009.1:5074278-5085373 GCA_024752395.1 Erythroxylum havanense
GATTAAGACAACTAAATAATTTAGTAGGAAAAATATGTATAAGACCCAATAATTAATCCAGAAAGTAAGGGAAAATGTCATTAATTCTAACGATAAAAATGCATCTAACAATAAGCAGTCACATCTTGCTCACCTTATTGCATCTTCCACATTTTTTAGTTGAGTTCAAACAGTTGAGCATAGTTTTCCAGGTCTGAATATGTTTCTTTAACTGCTTCCCATACATTTTTGTCTATTGGGAGAAAAATAAAGGGCCTTCCAACCCTTGGTTCCATGGAGTTAGTAAGCCAGGCTGTAACCGTAGCATTCTCCAAGCTTCACTAGTTGAAATTGGGGTATTCTGGTCTTGGAGTTTGAACTGCTCCTGTTATGTACCCTATTTTCCCTTTTCCAGTGATTACTAGATGGGCTAATTGGGACCATTCTAGGTAGTTTCTTCCATTAAGCTTCTGGATTGAAATATGTAGGGAATTTTATGGTTGTATGCTAACTGAATCAGGTTGATTTCTTGATCCAGAGAGAGGGGTAGAACTGGTGGTGGTCTTGAGGGATGAAGATCGAGATCCCACCATTGTAGACTTGTAATTCATGAAAGAGTATGAGGCTCTGATACCATGTAAAAACTTCTCTATTTTTATTCAGATTATAGATGTACAGTTACTGCTATTCTTATATAGAGCTGGGGTATATAGTTATGGGAGTCTTCCTAATTAGGAAAACTCCTTATTTGGAAATATTCCTAATATAGCTAGATATTATAGCTAAGGATAATCTATAAGGATAATCCCTTGATTAAGGGACTATCTATTATTACGGGATTCTCTACATTTAGGCTTTAAGGTATTTTAAACATTTGTCTCCCTATATCTCTAGTTTCCATAATACTAAAAAGCTTACCATTTAAACTTCTAAACCATGAGGTATACACTAAACATCACAAGTTGCTCCAATATAGGGGTAACATCAGGTCATAATTTTCGATATCAATTTCCAATGTCATAATGTCATAATTAAGCTTGAGTCTCTCATATAGATTTTTAGTTCTATGTCTTAAGTTTTATCTCCAATTATAATCACCCAATTTAAAGGTCCATAGGTCGAGTTATGGCCAAAACAATGGGATTGATTTAAGTCAATCGCAAACGTAAGTCAAAATTTCACTAAATGTTACTCTATCTTACCATATTCAACCAATTCTATGCAAAGTAACACCAAGATATCATTTCAGCTACCATTACATATCCAAATCAATCTTTGTACACATTCAAATATGCACACATATAGAAATTAACTAAGTGTAGTCTCAAACCCAATGTTACGAATACGTACCGGACTTGGTACTGGATTGAGTTCTGGTACGGTATTATACCGGTATCGGTTAATACCAAGTATCATTTTGGGTAATTTTTAAATTTATAAAATAATCCCTAATTTTTTTTTAAAATTACAAAATAGTCCATTGTTACATTATACAGTTATAGTTTATTTAATTAGCTTTTGTTTGTTTATATCTTATCCATTTTAGTTTATATATATATCTTTATTATATTCTAATTATTTCTATTTATAATAATTATCTATATAATATATACATATATATAATAATTATTATTATTATTATCTAAATATAATAATTTATTGTCAAATAACGAAAATAATTCAAAATTTTGAATTTTTAATTATTTTCTATTTTATCAAAATTTTGAATTATTTTTTTAATTGTTATTTTTTCACATTCCATTTCATTTTACATTTAATTAGACATAATCATAATATTAATTTAATATATAAAATTAATTTAATATTTATTAATAAATATAATTAAATTTAAAATATATTTTTAAAATATATACATTTCAAATAAATTTTGATTTAATAATTAAAATATATAAAATAAATATTAGTTTATAAATAATAAATTTTAAATTATTATTTTAAAAATATTTTATTAATACTTTATTAATAAATATTATATAAAATATTTAAATAAAATTAATTTATTTTTTAGGTTTTATTTACTTTATAATTATCATTAGTAATAAAATATTTATTATTATTTTAAAAACTTTGAGAAAAAAGGTGGAAAGGAGAGAGGGAGATTTTGAAAATTTTACAAAAAGGTCCCTCAAGTTTTTAAAATTTTTGGTATCGATCGACATCCAAAACAAGCCGGTACTGACCGGTATTTAAACCCGGTATGAGTGGCTCTTTATATTGTATCGATTTTGATCTGGTACGATATGTACTAGTTGGTACCATCAGATACGGTCCGATATTCAAAACTATGCTCAAACCTTAAAATTTGTCAATTAGCTTTTCTTCTAGTGCTCTTCCTTCTTTTCTCCTGTAGTTTTGCTTGATTCACCAACTAGAAATACCACAAACCCATATTCATCCTTATAATTTCATCTCTTCATGAGCAAAGCAAGAAAAGATGAAAATGAGAAGAAAAACCCCTAGTTTTTACCTTGATTTCTACCTAAAATTAGCTTGATTCCTTATGCAAAATGATGTGATTAAGGAGATGGAACGATGAGGAGATGAGGAGAAAATTCTAGAGTTAAAACCCTACATACACGTCCCTATCTCCTCTCTTCTGCTGCCTTTTTCATGAAGTTTCTAATCTTAGACACATGTTTCAGTCCTATTGGACTATATGTTGATTTTTGACAAAATTCCACATTTAGTCCTTCTTCTTTGTTTAGCTCCCACATTGGCATATAAAGTCATCAATTAATTTCATTCTAGTCCATATTTCGCATATAATTATTCACGCTGATGCTAAAATGAAGAAATTATCAATTTACCCTTGTCTTTTAAATTAATTATCATTTTATCCCTTACTATGCTTAGATACACTTAATTATTTATGTTCACTTCTTAATATACTCTAGACATACTTTAATGCTTCTATGGTATATATTGGGACCTTACACTTCCCAAAATTTACAATTTATTATTCAATAATAATAATATCATATTAATTAATAAAATATTAAAATTATTCATATTTACATAAAATTTTACTAAATTAATAATAAATATTAATAGCATAAAATTAAATTAGTTTATTAAAATAAATATTACATGTCAAATATATAACTTGTTTTTACTTTATAGTTAATAGTTATTAATAATTGGTATATATTAATAAATATTTTCTAATAAATAAAAATTAGGTACTCAAATAATAAATAGTTTTTAATTATTATTCAATATGTTTATTATTATTAGTGGAAAATATTATTAAATGGAGACTAAAATTAAACAATTTTTGTAATCAAGTAATTTTTATTTTCTTTAAAAATAGAAGCTAAAATTTAAAATTTAAAATGGCATGGATAAAAATTTGACACAACACTAACTTGTTATTATTGAAAGTATTATTCAATGTTCATAAGTAAGCATTAACTAATTCAGGCACCATATTACATTTTATAAAAGGTTCATTGCCACAAATTGTTCGAGTCAACTTGAACTCTCATTTTATAGTTGGCTTTCTTTAGAAAGTTTCAAACAAGGGATAGACTCCTCTATTTTTACATCCCAAATCACTTTTCTTTATGCTTTAAGGATAATGAAACAATAGAACATTTATTCTTTGACTGTTCCTTCTCAAAAACACTGTGGGATTATTGCCTCAATCATTTCCAACTCACCCTTCTAAATCAGATAAACCCCCAGTCCATTCCCAATTGATTGAACCAAGCACCAAATTTCAGAACTTATGACCCCAATATTTTTCATATCCTCCTTTCAGTTACAGTTTATAATCTTTGGAAAGAAAGAAATTCCAAAACATTCAAAGATAAAGCAATGAAGGTGGGGAGCTTAAATTCCAAAGCGATCATTCAAGTCATGAGCTTCTCAATGCAAACACCGAGAGAAGGTAATGGTAGGAGTTATTATTAGTAACTAACAATATATCTACAGTTTTCTGTTAAGGAAAAATCTCTGCAACTGATATCTATCGGAATCCAGGCCCAAGGCAAGCCTATTCCCAAATTAGAACAAAAAGGAGTTGGTGATCAACAGACTTCCATAGAAACATCAAAGATGAGGAAACCAAGCAACTCATTAAACAAACTATCAGTAGTTACTCCCTTCAGATGAAACACAGATTAAAACTTGAAAATAGAGAAGCAGAAGCAAGTAGCAGGTTTTGACCAAAGAAGGATGGGAGAGCCTTCAAAGGGCATATGAAGAGGATCTTAGACATGGTACTAAGTTGTAAAGCGTAAAAAGGGTACCAAGAAACAAAGGAGCAAGCAAGCAACACCTACATCTTCCTCGGTAATTCACCAAAGAAGCCCATCCTTCTACAAAATGGTAAATGCAACTAAGAGACTTAACTCATACACGGTAGAAGTGAACTTCTGGTTTTGAAGTGGAATTGATTGTGAAATCTGATTTCAGCCATGTAAATGCTAGGAGAAGTTATGTATTTCTTTACTATGGTACATTGTAAATGTTTTATGTAGCTGGTTAGATGTGCCTTCCTAAAAGGTCACTTTGGTTGGTATAATTGTATAGGCATGATGTGGTGGATGGTTAGATTCAGAGGGGACTATTTTGTCGATTTCCCTTGTTCATAGGTCAGTTACATTTCCGTTTTGGAGGGGAAAGCCTTCAAAGTAACCCATGATTTGTACATAAGTCCCTTTTTGATTAATTTTCTCTTTGGTTTATCCAAAAAAAAAAAAGTTTAGGACCAAAACCAGAAAAAAATGAAAAGGTTTGGGCTGATGATAAGGCTTTAGAGGACCATTAGCCCAATAGGGAATTTATCGCCGACTCCACCCCATTTAAAACTATCCAATCCAATGCTTTAAACGTAAGAACGGCGAGCTCTCAACTAAGCGGGTTGCAGAAGAAAATTAGGGTTTTTGTGTCTAATCCAAGAAGATGATTTACGACGTTAATTCTCCTCTTTTCCGTTCTTTTCTCAGCCAAAAGGGTGGCTCCTCTGACAAGAAGTATTTTACTCTCCCTCTCATTTCTCCTTTTTGGTGAAATTTTATTTTCTAATTCAATTAAAAGGTGTATTTGTTAGCTGAAGCTCGTATACAGTTGTTGATGGTCATTGGGTTTGCATTTTGAATTATGACCTGCTTTTACGGGTTTATGGTGTCCTTCGGAGCAGAAGAAATTAGGGGGGAAAACAACGTAGAATGCGAAATTTTCTGTTGAAACATATATTTCGTAGATTGGTTTTGGAACCCAAGTAGGGATGAGTATTTCATTTAACTTAAGTAATTTATTTAACTTAAAACCCCTCAATCATTGTGAGGTTCTGCAGTTTTTTAAAGTTCTACGAAGGTGGTCTTTTTGTATTGCTTCTGCAATTTTTGATATATAACCTGTATTCATTACATGATGCGCCTTCTTTCTGATACTGAACCTAATGCGGAGTCTTTTAGGTCATCAAAGATTCTCTTCGAGTTCTATTCTGGATTGTATTTGTCTCCACCTCTGCTTTATCCCAAGATGAACACATACTTGAATGCTCTTATGCCACAAAATTTGCTCACGAGTGGTTGTTAATGCTTTTAAATAAATAATGAAGTATGCACCTTTTTCAACTCTACAGAGTTGCTTATGGTTCTGGGTACTTGGGTGTTCCATGTTTAAGTGATTTATCTTGGTCATGTTTCATCCGATTCTAATATGTTGTCTTTTGAGTAGATGGTTTAAATGTTTATGATGTTTTGCACATTGATTGTTTTCTCAGGAAAATGGAAGAGCAAAAACCTAAGGAGCAAAGGCCTAAAGCCAGTGAAAATAAGCCTGTTATGACAGAATGAGAAGTGTTTCTCCAAGCTTTGACATAAGATATGGATCAGAGCTGTTTGAGAGTGCATTGATTGTAAGGCATGTCATCTCTAGTATAATTAAACCTATTGCTGTGAGCTGGATTTTGTTTGGACATGGATGCTGTTTGAGTTTGTAATAGAAAACGCTATTTGGAAACCCATCCCTGGGTTTGTTTCTATCAGATGGCATGAAGCGCTGTGTTCCGAACTTTTTTGCGTGTTTCTTAAAAGAGTTCTTATATCAGTTGTATTCTGAACTTTTTGCATGTTTCTTGAAAGGATTCTTCTTCTTGTTACGGTCTGTTACGAAACATGCGTCTGTTTACTTAAGCTTTGGTCCAGCACGTGATGATAGAAAAAGTTGTATTGCCTCCAATGCTGAAAGAGGTTCTCCATGATAAGATGTTTTTTTTTTTTACCCGGAGTCTGGAATTATTCTTTTTTTTTTTCCCCTCATAAACGAATAAAGATTACAATAGGGGTGCATTGTAGGGAAGAGTTATGATTTTGTCTGATGGTTGACTCCGAAGATGAGCCTTCTAGAGGACAAGACTAATGGAAAGTGGAACTTAATCAAAAACCCGCTTGTAACCATCCTTGACCAAGGCAAATCGATTCCAGGATTAACATTTACACTTTTAACATGTAATTGTTTTATTTGATGGAAGCAGAGGTGTACGAAGAGTATAATAGTCCTGTTGGCGGGATGTTGAAAAGCAGAGGACCATGCAGGGCAAGCACTTGAGTAGGCATAATTGGCCTCCCATGTGCAACCAATCCAATCTTGAGAGCTGAGACCCCTCCCTCTCAATCACATTTGTGTCTTCTACTATCGCCCTTCTTGCCTGACTCTATGATCCTCATTAGTTACCTTAGACCAAAGGTTCCTTCTGATCGTTCTACTTCATATTTGGCATCAATTGATTGAGAAAAGATCTTCTGTCTAATATTACTCTGTCTTATAGAATCTCAATCATTTATTTTGCTGGATCTATGCGGAATTTACATAAATAAATGGCTGAAATTTATTGAACATAATAAGACACCATAATATTAGACATAAGATCTGAACTTCAATAGATTTGGAGGGAATTGCTCAGGCAACTCAATTGTTTTCTTAATTGATCGGCAAAGAAGCAATGCCCTGTGGGTTTTAGTTAGTTGTAGTACAAGATATCAAGCTGTTAGGTGTTGATGGTGTTCTGATTAGAAGTATATTGATCAAATGGCAAGCGGATCAAAGGGGAACATTAATGAAATTTAATAATTTATGCTTGCGTCATGAATGAAACCCATAGTTGGTGGGTTTCTCCTTTTCTTGTGGACGTTAGTTAGTTCATTTAGCCTCCTATATTCACGCCGCTTTTACTCCCCACTACTCCACACTCTCTCCCTTTTGTTTTAACCAAAGACCAACAAGAAGAAGCAAACTTCAAGCTTGTTTCCGCACATTTCCACATTCTATCACGATCACCACCTGCTTGGCAGTTCCGGAAAAAAACAATGTCTGAATTTTCTGTGTCATGCAAGAAAACTGATCACTTCCCGAGTCTTGTCCTCTCTGACTTCTTCCTCTTCTGTTCCTTTATCATCTATCACCCTCTCTACTTCTTTTACTTTGTCTTCTTCTCTCCTTACTTCTTCAAGCTGCTCTCCTTCCTCTCCCCTCTCTTTGTCACCACCGCTCTTTTACTCGTAGCTCTCCTCACTCGCTCCCCCGATCTTGGTTTTGACAAGTCTCACTGTGAACCTTCAACTGATTCCAAGTTTGGTTTTCTCGTTCGTACTTATAGAACCATTGTAGAGAGATTAAAGTCGTCTAAAGTGGATGATGGGAATCAAGAATTCCATGACTTGGAGGATCTGTATGTGTACAAGTTTGTGTTCGAGACGTCAAGTCTGGATACTGCAGAGGGCCCAGTTGTCGAAGTTTTGAAGTTCCAAGCTAAAGAAAACTGCTTAACAAGCAGTGAAGCACAGATTGACAAGAACACGAGTCATGAAGGTTGTAGGCCAGGAAGGGTCTTTGAAGAGGAAGATGGCAATTTCGATGATGTAAATCCTGTTTATGCGACGAATCATAGTCCGCTAATTTCGGAAGCGAAGACATTAAAAGCGTTCTTGCATGAAAAGGAGGAGCTTGAACATTGCTGGTCCGAAAAGAGCGAAAGCGAAATCAAACCACACAGCGTAAAATCCAATAAAGTTGAAGAAGAAGAAGAAGAAGAAGAAGAAGAAAGAAAAGTACCGTTCACAAGAAGAGGATCCAAGGCAATGGGTCATCAAAAAAGTGAACTAAGTGCTAACGGTGATGATGACGTTGACCATCAGTACACACCAAATCTGTATTCACAGAGGCTCGAAAAAGCAAACTTTCGGAGTGGACATTACAATATTAAAGTTACAGAGACATGTCAAACATTGGGCTCGGATCTCGGGAGTTTTGGGTCGACGAGGAAAGAAAAAGAGTGGAGGAGGACATTGGCGTGCAAGCTTTTTGAGGAGAGACACAATGTGGTCGAAGGAGGCGAAGGAATGGACTTGCTTTGGGAGACATATGAGACAGATTCCATTAAACTTAAACCAAAAAGCAAATCAAGGAAGGGAAAGAAAGGGAATATTGATCATGAGGAGGAGGATGAGGAAGAGGAGGAAGAAAATGACGGTCAGCTTTGCTGCTTACAGGCTCTAAAGTTCTCTGCTGGAAAGATGAACTTGGGAATGGGAAGGCCTAATCTTATGAAGATCTCCAAAGCTCTCAAAGGAATTGGATGGTTGCACCATGTAGGCAGACATGGGAAGAGAAATTAAATGGCATAAATTTCACTTTCTGATTGTTAATCTATTGCTTTAACATGTATGTGTGTACTTTGTTATAAGAATCCAAAAGTAAATATTTTGTTTGAATTTTCAGTTCTTCAAGTAATTTTTAATGGTAAGTTTGATGCGAAACTCTAATGTTAAAAAAAAAAACCTTAAATACACACTTTAGATATGACATGAACAATAAGAAATCTTCAACCCTAATAAACTCCCAATCAATTATGTGAATAAAAATGCATATGATAAGGTTGATTTGAAAACAAAAATAGAAATTTACCACTATTATCTTAATAAGAATTATATTCTTAATGAAGAAGACAATAAATATTCCCTTAAAGAATTTGATCATGCCAATGTGGAAATTTATTCATCCAAAATCCCTAAACAATATTATGAGGTATTTATATCCCTTAAAAAGAAAGAAACTTTAAATATATAAAAGACCTTTAAACATTGGCCTACCATCAAATTAACTAAAGCCCAAACTAATATTTTTAAAATACAAACCATTAAACCTAAAAGGCTTTGAGCTAAAAATTAATAAAAGTTCATCTCACTAAAACAAATCCAAAACATAAGTAGTGGGCTGCTCAAAGCTATGCTTCTAACTTAAAATAATTAATTAAACAAGAATGAAAATCTTCTTGCACATTCTACCTAACTTGATTAGGTATGATGTCATTGACCCTCATTGTCTCTTGAGATTCCATGCCATCTATAATTCAGCCCATGTAAAATTGAAACGCTTCTTTGAAGTTCTTAACTCTTGATCTTGTTATTGGTCCCTCCAGCGTTACTAGCTCATCTTTGGTTCTATATCTCTTACAAAGTACCATGGTCGTACTCACATCATCCCCTTCTTCTTCAAAAGGATTTGAATCAAAGTCAAAAGGAGATAAGCTAGAAATAGTAGCACTAATATTATACTCACCTAACAAGTCTATCTTGTATGCATTATCATTGATGCATTTCAACACTTAGAATGGTCCATTACCCCTTGCATCAAGTTTTGACTTCCTTTGTTATAAAAACCTTTCTTTTCGCATGTGCACCTAAACTCAATCACCTGGTTTAAAGAGAACTTGCTTTCTACATTTATTTGCTTTTTGTGCATACATGTGATTCTTTTTCTTAATATGTTCACGCACTTTCTCATGTATTATTTTAACCAAGTCAGCGTTCTTTTTGCCATCTTGTTTGTATTTAATCACATACACATTTGTTTCAAGATACTATACCTAACTTGCATTTCATTTGCTCAATTTCTCTCATCCCTTCAAGTACTTGAGAGACTGATGATCACTATCTATCATAAAATCTTTAGGCGGTAAGTAATGTTCCCAAACTTCAAGGGCTCTGACCAAGGCATTAAGCTCCTTATCATAAGTAGAGTAGTTCAAAACTGATCCACTCAACTTCTCACTCAAATATGTTATGGGATGAATCTGTTGCTTAAAAACAGGCCTATACCAATCTCAGAAGCATCATAATGAAAAATGGGTGCATTACATAGCTTTTTAGTTAAAGTATTAAATGCATTTTTACGTTCTTTCTCCCATCTAAAATCAACGTTCTTCTTAACAATTTCATTCAATAGAGCAGCAATAATAGAGAAATCTCTAACAAATCGCCTAGAAAGACCTGTTAAGTCATGGAAACTCCTAACCTCACTAATTGACTTAGATGTCGGCTGATGCCTAAAAATTATGTAGTACTATTTAGTATGTTTTCTCTATTCTAGCATAACTTTATGCCCTATTTTGTTAATTTAGACTTCTAATTAGTTGCTTGATTAGCTCTATGTTATTTTGTAGAAGTATTGATAGAATTTAGGAATTTTGGAGCTACAAATAGGAAAGATTGAAGAGATATGGTCAGATACTAATTCTATATGAAAAAGGACTCTAAAATAGGCATACAAAAGTCTTCTAAATCAAAAAATGACCTTCTTAATTAGACTAGGACAAGGATATTATGAAATTTTCAGTATAAAAGGGGCTATCAAATATCAGATTTCACACTGGCACAACCTACACTCAAGAGAGACTGTTAGGAAGAGGGGATTATCCTAGTGTCGGGGTTTTTTCGTTATATTATTTCCACGTGTCTTTTTTTGAATATATTGCTAGTTTTGATTTTGTTTACAAACATGTTAGCTTAATTCCTTTTTAGTGCCAAAAGGAGGTTGAACCAAACTGTTGTGGACGCATTCGTAGGACAGAAATATATGCGCAAGTCTCGTGGTGCTGGAGAACCTATTGAGGAGTAGATAATGACTTGATGAGTAGATAGGTTTTATTATTATTATTAATAAGCCTACGTGGGCAGTTAAGTAGTATAGTTGTAGTTAGGATATCATTAAATCCTTGTTAAGAAGTCTTCACACGTAAGACTTCTATTTCAATATTACGTCTAGCCTATTTAAAGGCAGATAAGAGAAATAAAGGGACAAGCCATAT
>JANTNU010000009.1:5085473-5100651 GCA_024752395.1 Erythroxylum havanense
CACGAATTAAGAGTCAAAAAGTACATTAAGAATCATAAAAGTGTAGCCAATTTATATGATAAACTTGGGTTCAATCAGAATGCTAGGTATATTATCAAATTTTACACTTTATTCATATTTTCATTTTATAACTCGATTTCTCATGATTTTATTTTTTTGGCATTATTTACTCTCATAAAAACCCAATTCTCATTCACTTTAACTTTATACACATTACTCCTCTCCTTTGAATCACAACGACAATCATCTTTATATCTTTATTCCCAATAAACTCTTACCTTTGGTACTTTGATATCAACAATTCATTCACTAATGTTATTCCAGCATTACAAGATCACACATTATCCAAACTCTCTTTTTTTTATAACATCTCCAAATTTCTAAACCTTCGGGTCTATTTTTCATGAACATTATGACAAGGAAAATAAAGTAATTTGGCAACAATTTCTTCTAGATAAATGTTCCCCATTGTCTTACGTTTCTAATGACACCAAGATTATTCAATTTGGTTCAGTACTTCAAAAGTTATATTCCAAATAATTTGGACTATTCATAAAATTAAATGGTATCCTGTACTCAAATTTAATTCAAAAATCTAAAATTCTAGAGATAAAATTAAAATTAAACTCCTTCAGAAAAATTGTAGCCCTATATCTCTAGTTTAATCTAAATTAAGAATCATTACATTTGGATAACTATAGATCAATACATTGCCAAAATACCAAAGCATATTCAACGAACAATACTCCAGTTATAAAGTTCCAAAATTGTTCATCATTTTCATCCCAATTCAATCCATCAATCTCTTCCAAATGATTTCATATGATCATAATTTTTGATGGAGATGAATAAAAATGTGTTACAAGTGTTTTGGTTCAAATCTCATGTCATTTGGAGGTCACGTCCGTCTCTCATTAGTAACCATAGAAGTCATGATTGTGCAAGAGCATAATCGTGAGTTTCTAACGGATTTCAAATGTCAGCACGATCGTGACTCTAAAACTCTTCAGAAAAGTCATGATCGTGCAGAAGCATGATCGTGCTTTTCTTCTTCTCCTCCGAAGCAACTGATTTTGTTTCTTTTCCTCTCTCCCCAAAACAAACTTTCAGGTCACTTTTATACGGTCATTTTGACAATGAAAATGAAGGATTCAGGCCAAATATTCTACTAAAAAATTGTTCCTTTATGTCTTAAGTTTCTAATGAAACTAATTTTTGATTCTTTATTCTGAAAATTATACTAAAATAACTACAGACTGTTTCTAAAGCACGACATTACACAATACTCAACTTCAAGACAAATTTTGAAACTTTTAGAGATAGAATTCGAAATTGATTCCTGCATGAAACATATAGCCACACATCTTTAGTTTAATATAAACTTAAAATCATCACATTTTGATGTATACAGATCAAGATATAGCTAAAATACGGATGCATGTTCAGTAGAAACATTATAGCTATCACACTCTAGAAATTCTTCTATCACTTTTTTTTCCATATTTTTAACTCTTGCATTTTACATCTAACACATCTTATGCATAAATCATTTTTTCTACTTCATTTGCTCTTCATTCTCAGCTCATTATCATTCACAAACAAATCAAAATTCATTATTACTCATAAATATTAAAAATAGAATATTCGTATACGAATGTTCATCCTAGCTTCTACACTTCTTCATTTTTCTACATTTTCCTTTTTCTGCACCTCTCCATTATCTTTTATAACTATCCTTTTAATAATTCTTTATCATATCATGACATCACCTTACACCATTTCCTTAATCCTAAACTCATTTTAACACATCTCTAAAACATCCAAAGAATTCACCTATACATAGTGAGAACAGAGTATATATATATATATATATATATAAACTTTTCCTGAATTTTCTGCACCCTTTTCATACACATTTTCATTGATCTTTCAAACTCAAAAATCATTTCAACACCATCTTAAGATATATTGATCATCAAATCTGTAAAATCAACATATGCAGTATACCTTGGTTTTTCACTCACGTTTCAACATAAGTATATTTTCATTTTATAATATCAACAACTAACTAATATGATGCATGTTTCATCTTATGCAACCATAAAGAACCATACAATGACTATTTGTTTAAGCTCTAAAATCAAAATCACTTGAACTCTAGCTTTCTAATATCATAAGATCATCCACATTCCAAGGTTGTAGGGTTAGGTTTCTTATGGTAAAAAAAGAGGCAACAAAATGGGAGTAGCAATAGGTAGAGGAAAGCCAAGTGTAGCTTTGGTGAAACAAGATCTGAAGAAGAAGAAGAAGAAGAAGTTTTAAGAAGAAAGCCACCAAGAAGAAAATTTAAGACAAGACAAAACAGTGTCTTTGTCTTTCAAAGTTAAAGGAATGTGAGCTTAAGATTTGGGCACTTGTCCAATTCCTAAGACTTTAACTAGTTTCTCAACTAACTAGTTCTTATTGAACTAGTTCCATAACTCATCAAAATTTTCTTAATAACATCTTCTCACAAATTCTAAATTCATCTCTAAATTTTCAAAGTCATTTTCTCAATAATTTCTAAAATCATTTTTAACAATTCCCCAATATCATTTGTTCCTTATTTCTATTTCCTTCCAACAATTTACTCGCCAAGTAACATTTTTCTTAGTCTAATAAGATTCACCATTTTTTAAATTTATTCCTAAAATTAACCAAAAATTCTAAATCAACAATTTATATTCTCCAATTCAGATTTCAATGCAAATAAATCACAATTCTAAATAATATCACATTAACAAATCAATTATACCCAAAATGTCAATGAATGCATGTACAGTCATCTTAATGTGTGCAAAAATTCAAATTCACGTGGGGGTATGCTCACATTATGCATAAGCATGAGATGCATTTTTTTAAATCCCTCATTGATCTTACCTGTACCATATTTTTGGGTTCTAACTCTTAATATGGAAACGGGATATTACATTAACATTCCTTTGGTTGAAGCAATAGCTAAAATGCGTTCTTATGCTAAGTTTTTTAAAGATCTTTTGTCTAATAAGAAGAAGCTAGAGGAATTGTCAAATAACAAGCTATTTGAGGAGACATTCATGCCCTTGAAACATGACATGCCACAAAAGATGGAAGATCCAGGGAGTTATAATATTCCTATCTCTATTGGTTATGTATATTTTGATAGATGTTTGTGTGACTTAGGAGCAAGTATTAATTTGATGCCTCTTTCCATTTATGATAGATTAAGCTTGGATGAACTTAAAAATACACACGTTACTATATAGTTAGCTGATAATTCATTAAAAAAGCCTAAAGGTTTAATTGAGAATGCACTTATAAAAGTTGAAAAATTTGTTTTTCCTACGAAATTTTTTGTTCTTTATATGCTAGAAAATTGTAAAGTTCCTTTAATTTTAAGGAGACCATCTTGGCCACAGGACGTGCTTTAATTGTCATTTAGAAAGATCAACTTAGTTTGCGTGTGAATGATGAAATAGTGGTGTTTAATATGCACAAAATTATGAAATCTCCTTATTCTTATTATACATCCACTTACTTTCAAATAAATACAATTGATGAATTGATAAAATAATATAACTATGTTGATGATCATTCTTTGAGATACTTTTTGGAAGACAGACCAAAGAGTGAGAATGGATTGACTACACAAGAAGAGTTGGATGAGCTAGAGAGATTAATCTTTGATAAGGTGGATTCAAGGATTGAGGAAACAAAAGCTGAAGACATAAAGGAAGAAGAAAAGCATTTAAAACCTATTGAAGAATCTCCTAATTTTGAAGTTAAAACTCTTCCTTAACATCTTAAATACACTTTTCTTGAGCAAAATTCTAAGCCTGTAATTGTTTATGTTTTTTAACGAGTGAATAGGAGGGGAAGCGATTGAATGTCCTCAAAAACCACAAAAGTTTTTTAAGATGGACTATTGAAGACATAAAAGGGACAAGTCCTTTGATTTGCATGCATAAAATATTGATGGAGGACAATTGCAAGTTGGTGATCCAACCCCAAAAGGGGCTAAATCTAAGATGCAAAAAGTGGTAATGAAAAAAATGTGAAGCTACTCAATGTAGGTATGATCTTTCCTATTTCTGATAGTGAGTGGACTAGCCCTGTACATGTTGCTCCTAAGAATGGTGGTATGATTGTAGTAGCGAATGAAAATAATGAGTTAGTTCTTACAATAACTGTGACTCGATAGAATGTGTGCATAAATTATAGGAAACTTAATAATGTCACTAGAAAAGATCATTATCCTTTGTCATTTGTAGATCAAATGATAGAGAGATGCTTTGGATATTAATATTCAGGTTATAACCAAACTCCTATTGCACCTGAAAATCAAGAAAAAGCCAAGTTTACATGCGCTTATAGTACTTTGCTTACAAGCATATGCCTTTTGGTATTTGTAATACACCTGCCACTTTTCAATGTTGCATGATTGCTACTTTTCATAAAATGACTGAAAAGTTTTTGAAAATTTTTATGGATGATTTAAGGGAGTATGAAATTTTATGGGACATGCAGGTTTTTATAGATGATTTATAAAATATTTTTAAAAAATGACAAAACCACTTTCAAATCTTTTGATGAAAGACACTAAGTTTATTTTTTTTATGAGTGTTTATATGCTTTTAATGTGTTGAAAGAATTTTAGTGTCTACACCTATTATGTTGTCCCAAAATTAGTTAAAGGCTTTTGAATTAATGTGTGATGCTAGTGTTATGCTGTAAGGGCAGCATTGGGGCAACAAAAAGATAAAATTTTTAGGCCAATATATTTTGTTAGTCACACACTTAATAAAGCCTAGATTAAATATGCTACAACAAAAAAAACTAGCAATTTTGATTGCTTTTTACAAGTTTTGATTATATCTAACTGGGTCTAAGGTTATTGTTTTTACTGACCATTCAACTTTAAGATGTCTTTTTGCAAAGAAAGATGCCAAACCCAGATTCTTGTGATGGATTCTCCTCTTACAAGAATTTGATCTTGAAATAAAAGATAGGAAGGGAAGTGAAAACCAACTAGCTGATCATCTCTCAAGGATTGAAAAGACATGAGTGGAGGAGACGTAAATAAAAGAGGAGTTTCCCGATGAGGCAATTTTCTCTATGTCCATTCCTTGTTCAATTTCAACGATTAATAAATTACTATAGTTTGCATATTTTGCTAATTATTTGGCAGATAGTATAATTCCACAACACCTCACTTACTAATAAAGAAAGAAGTTCTTTACGAATGTCAAGTATTATTTTTGGGAGGAATCATATCTATTTAAATGGTGTGTGGATGGAATGGTGAGAAGGTGCCAAATAGCATCCAAAGTACTGCAATCAGGCTTTTCTAGCCTACTCTCTTTAAAGATGCTTTTGCATTTGTTTCCTTTTGTGATAGTTATCAACGAACTGGGAATATTTCTAAAAGAGATGAGATGCCTCATACCAATATTATAATTTTTGAAAATTTTGATGTATGGAGAATTGACTTTATGGGACCATTTCCTCCTTCACCTGGTAATATATATATTTTAGTAGCAGTTGATTATGTTTCTAAGTGGGATGAAGTTACACCTACATGCACCAATGATGCTAAAGTTGTGTTACAATTTATACAAAAACACATTTTCACTAGATTTGGCACAACAAAAATAATAATTAGTGATAAGGGGAATAATTTCAAAAATAAACAATTTTCAATCCTGCTTCAAAAATATGGGGTGCATCACAAAAATGGTACATCATATCATCCCCAAATAAGCGGACAGGCAGAAGTGTCAAATAGGGAACTAAAACAAAATTTGGAAAAGATTGTGAATAGTGTTGGAAAAGATTGGGTTATTAAATTGGATGATGCATTGTGGGCTTATCGAACTGCATTTAAAACTCCTATAAGCATGTCACCTTATAGGTTAGTTTTTAGTAAAACATGTCATCTTCCTATTCAATCAGCATTGTGCTTATTGGGCAACTAAAATTTTGAATTTTAATTTAAAGTCCACACAAGAAAGACGTTTGTTGTAGCTTGATGAGTTAGATGAACTTAGAAAGAATGCTTATGAGAATGCTAAAATTTATAAAGAAAAGACTAAGAAGTGGCATGATAAGCACATAAAAGATAGAATTTCAATTGGTTCAACAAGTCTTACTCTATAATAACCATCTGCAACTTTTTTTGGGCAAATTGAAGTCTAGGTGGTCTGGGCCTTACTGAGTAGTTGGCACTTCACCTTTTGGTGCAGTTGAAATTTTGAATGAAAAGAACAATAAAAGATTCAAGTTTATTGGATAATGACTTAAGCATTATGTGGTGGGTAACTATCTGCAACAATTGCCTTCTAGACTCTTAGAAGAACCATGAAAAGAGAGAGAAAGTCAAGCTAATGACTATAACTTAGAATTCAATTTTTCTCTTTTTTATTTTGAATTCAATTTTTTAGTTAAAGTTATTGTTTTCCTTTAAGGAATCCTCCACCACCCAAGACATGAGTGGCACCTCAGGGAAGTTTCCTTACTCCATCTTTATGCATTATTTTTCTAACATTGGGGACAATGTTATCTTTTAAGTTCGGGGGTGAGAAATTTCTTTAAAATTTTAAGTTTATTGAAAATATTTTGAAAAGAAAAACATGTCCTAGAGTTTATTTTTTGTGATAAAATTCAATGCTCTAGGATGATATATGATTGCTAAAGAATATAACTTAAGAAAAATGCTTGATATTGCTTCAATTCTATGTATAAGCTGAAATTTTGTTTCTTTTAAGTCCAAATTTGATTGTGATCCATGATTGATATTACTTTGGGATTACTGGAAACATTTTATGTAAATTTTGTTTGAAAAAAGTATTGTATTTGACTAACTCCTAGAAAGGCAAAATAACTTATTTGGGACCTTATTAAAAAAATGATTTAGGTTATGTTTGATAGTTTGAACCTTTCTAGCCTGCCCCATATTAAATATCATCACTAGTATCCCTTTGAGCCTTTATTGATAGTTTTGAGCCTTTTTGTTATTCTTTCATAGCCTGCAATTATCCTAACCTTGACCTCAAATATTTATAACTTTACCCGTGAAAGAACTAATCTGGTCATGTAAAAGCATTCAAAGCTATGAGAGGGAGCATAAGGGTAGAGGTAGTTTGAGGGGATTAGGTGAGTGAGGAGAGTATGACAATATTTTTTTTCACCAAAAAAAATCTATATAATGGCCTAAGTTTGGGGGTGGAAAATGCAATTACAACCATATTTTGGGGAGGCGAGCAACTCATTACACATTCTTTATGGAATTCGTTGTCTTTACTGGAACTTGAATCAAAAAAGAGGGGGAAAAGATTAAAAAAGAAGAAAAAAGAAAAGAAAAGAAAAAAGATAAAAAACAGAAAAAAAAGAAAATAGAAAAAAGCCTAAGTTAAAAGTAAAACTTAAGCAACTTTTGAGTGAATGTTGAGCAAAGAGAGTGAAAAATGAAGGAAAAAAGAGTTTAAGAGGACAAACAAGGAGGGGATCATAAAGAGTGGTAGGGTTGAACCAAGGAATGGTGAGGGTGTCATTATTGAGTGTATGAATGAAAGCTTTGATGTTGTAAAGTGACCAAAAACATGTTTTCTCACTTTGAATACTCCATTCCTTTCTTTATTTCAACCATTTACCCTTGACCTTAATAATGCAAGCTTGTTTAAGTCCTAATGATCCTAGAGATGGTCTTGAATCAAAATTAGTGGAGATTGGTGCAAAAAGCAAGCCTATGGGAGTTAGATTGGAAATTTGCCTTGCATATAGCTGGTTTGCATAACACTATCCAAGAAACTGAGTAGTAGCTTGATTGGTTAAGCATGATTAGGAGGATGAGAAAAGGACATGGTTTTTGTTTATAAAAAAAGAAAATGGTTGCAATATCTTGTAAAGTCTTTGGGTTATAGTCCTAATGCAATTTATTAGAATTAGGAAGCAGTTTATCTATTTTTTAATTATTTTGTTTGCTTGAGGATGAACAAACTCAAAGTTTGGGGCTAATTTGATGCCTAAATATTCTGTAGTACTATTTAGTATGTTTTTTCTATTCTAACGTAACTTTGTGCCCTATTTTGTTAATTTAGACTTCTAATTTGCTGCTTAATTAGTTTTATGTTATTTTGCAAAAGTCTTGCTAGAATTTAGGAATTTTGGAGCTAAAAATAGGAAAGATTGAAGATATATGGCCAGATGCTAATTCTATATACAAAAGGACTCCAAAATAGTTATACAAAAGTCTTCTAAATCAAAAAAAGACCTTCTTAATCAAACTAAGATAAGGATAAATTTTTAGTGTAAAAGGGGCTATCACATATCATATTTCATACCCAGCACAACCTACACTCGAGAGAGAAGGTTGGGAAGAGGGGATTATCCTAGTGGCAGGGTTTTTCGTTATATTATTTCCATCATGTCTTTTTATGAATTTATTACTAGTTGTGTTTTTGTTTACAAACACGTTAGTTTACTTTCTTTTTAGTGTCAGGGAGACTGAATCGAGCCCTATTCTATCATGATTTTATTGTTTAATTGTCATCTTTTAACACATGAAATTATGTTTATTCTGTTCTTAATGTTTCTTTGATTTTTATGCAAGTTATTCACTAAAGCAACCTAAAACATAGACCTGTAATTGATACATGTATGGAATCCTTAGTTGAATTGATTATTAGATCTTGATAAAGCATAGCTAGGATTACTAAGACAACTTGAAATATTGGACTTTTAGATAATTTTGGTGCTAATATTACATGAGTTTCATTGATTTTTAATGCATCTAGACAGTATTTGATTGATTACAAGACATAAAAATTAGGTTTTTGATGTCAAAAATTCTTCTAGATAGTTATTTAGAATCTAAAATATGGCTGACTTTATTCAAAGAAACTACACAAATTCATGTAAAGAAAGTACATTTAAAGCTTTTCAGGGGTGAGGGAAAGTTGAACTTTGGTATGTTTTTAGTAAATTAATTAGTTCTTTAAGTATTTTTGGATAGCTACTAATTGTTAGTCAATAACTTCATAATCGACAGCTTAAATAGTATTCAAAGGCCTAATTTTGAGTATTAATGATCAGTCCTCTTGGGAACAATATCTATACTGCTATACTGTAATTCTAGTTCATTTGTTAGGTGAAAGTTTAGCTCGTATCATCGACCATTCTTAAATGGCTTTCACCTTTTCAGAGTCAACCTCAACTCCTTTATAATTCACCACAAATCCTAATAAGACAACTTTATCCATGCAAAATGAACACTTCTTATGGTTTGCATAGAACTTCTCTTTCCTAAGCACATCCAAAATAGCCTTCCTAAGCACATCCAAAATAGCCTTACATGCATGACATGTTCATATAATTTCTTACTGTAAATCAATATATCATCACAGTAAACAACCACAAATTTACTAAGGAATTCATGCAAAACATGATTCATTAAGCACATGAAAGTACTAGGTGCATTAGATAAGCCAAAAGGCATAACCAACCACTCATATAGTCCATATTTGGTCTTAAATGGGATTTTCCATTCATTACCTTCTTCCATCCTAATTTGATGATAGACACTTTTTACATAAATTTTGGTGAATATGTAAGCACTATACAACTCATCTAGCGTATCATTCAATCTAGGATAGTATAGTGATTCTTTACAGTGATCTTATTGACTGCTCTACAGTCTATTCACATCCTCCAAATTTCATCTTTCTTTGGCTCTAAAATAACTGGCATAGCACACTCTAGTATCAAGTCAATCTGGTGCTCAATCCCTCTCAAAGATGGTAATCTTACGATAAGTTCATAAATACATTAGGCAAATTTAGGCCAAGGTCAGTGTTAGTAAACAATATTTCCTTAAACTAAATCAAGATTAAAGCACTCTTGCCTAAGTAAGCCCTCTTGCCAAAGTATGCACTCTTTAACTCTCTCTCTTTTACATAAAAACATGGTTGTGTCTTAACATTTTCACTCCTGTCAATTTCTCTTCACTCACTTTTCACATTCTTTTTCCTCGCTTATGTATTCACTCACCATGGGGCCTTTAATTTTATTCATTTTTCTTATAGCCTCTTTTCTTTCTTCTTTCTTTTTCACTCATTACCTGAATTCTTGGTTGATGATTGTTGAATTTTTAGTTGTTCAAGGTATGCTTCTTTAGGTGATCAAGGAGCAAGGGTAACTTTCTGCCCATTAAACGTAAAAGAATACATATTCATGTACCCAGTATGAATAACACGCCTATCAAATTACTATGGCCTACCCAATAATATAAGACCAGCTTGCATAGGCCTGATATCACACATAGCTTCATCCGCATAACTACCAATAGAGAATGCAACAACTACTTACTTTGTAACTTTAACTTCACCACTATCATTTAACTATTATAGTCTATATGGATTAGGGTGTTTATCACATTTCAACCCCAACTTCTAGTACTAGCGACGTTAGTGCAACTACCCCCATCTATAATCATGCTACAAGTTTTCCCACCTATTAAGCATCTAGTGTGAAATATGTTCTCCCTTTATTCTAGAATATCCTCCTTCACATTCAGGTTCAATGCATGTCTAACAACTAAAGATTCACCCTTAATAGTATACTTAACATTCTCATCAACATCAAAAATAATATCACCACCCATAATAAACATAATCTTCTTATTAGGACATTCAGATGCATAATGACCACGCCCGTAACATTTAAAGAACTTAATATCCTTATGTTTAAAATGTTTAGAGGATGGATCAGTAGTACCTTTTTGACTTGAAGTACTCTTCTCCTTACCTTTGTTTGGCTCATTACCTTTCTCCTTGAATCTGAATAGTGCTCCCTCTTTTTATCTTCTTCTTTACTCCATTTTGGATTCCATTTGCTGCTGAAATTTGAGAAAGACTTCACTACCCTTCTTTGTTTTTGCTACTTCTCTACCTTCATGGTGATGTTCGCTAGGTCCACTATCTCTACATAATGTTGTAACTCATCCACATCAACAATTTCCCTATCCAATCCACCCATGAACTGAGCCATTGTCACTTCTTCCTCCTTTTTTTGTTAGTTTTAATCAATATTATCTCCACCTTCTTGTGATAATCTTCTACTAATCTAATTCCTTGTGTGAGTCTACATAATTGTCGGTGCAACTCTTTATAGTAATAAGGTGGCACAAATCTCTTCTTCGTCACTCTTTTCATCTTTTCCCAAGTGGATATAGGTGATTCCCTATTCCTCCTCGTATTCTTTGCCAATTCATCCCAGCAAGCTATGCATAATAAGATAATTCCACTACTGCTAATTTCACTTTCTTATCTTTAGAATAATTGTGACAAGTGAAAATCATGTCCACCTTTCTTTCCTATTCTAAGTATCACTTTAGCATCATTCCTACCTTTGAAGGGGGTAATTTTCATCTTGATGAAATTAATATTTCTATCTTTTCTCCCCACTCTTTCTTCGCTCCTTACTCTACCCCTACGAATTGCACTTCATCTTCATACTCGTCATACATTCTTTCCAATTCTTCATCCATATTCTTGTGACTATTAATTAATCTACTATAGTTTTGAATTCTACTGGTTTAATTAATTCTCTCATCCGTTCCATTCATCCTAGTATATAACTTCTTGAATTCATACATGAATGCCTTATACATCACTTTCAAATCAAGCACATTTTCATCCTCCTCATGTAATGTTTCCTTTCCATCTCTTTTATTTGACATTTAACAAAAAGCTGTACGGAAATGATTAGCAATAAAAAATTAACCTCACAATTCGCTAACGTGTTTCCCCCAAAAGATGACATTCTGCTCATGTTTCACTCAAAATTTGGCTTTTACCCTCTTTCAAGCTTACACACTCAAGTCTTTGTCCACTTAAGCTTGATATCCTCAATTTCACTTTAGAATCCAATGTTCAGTTAAGGTAATTCACAAATAGCAAATTAAAATTTACGAATGTGATAAAAACACCTAAGAAAGACAATGAACATAAAACTAGAAACAAGTATATCGAAATAATGAAGGCAAAATGGGTACATAAGAGGAAATAATGTAAGTGCTAAGTCAAAATGACTTTACGATTAATTTTGATGAAAACCAAATAATGAGACGGAAACAAAAGCCAAATGAGACGGAAACAAAAAAAATGAGATAGAAGCAAAAGCAAAATGAGACAGAAGAGCGAAAATGAGACGGAGGAAAATGAGACAGAAGCGAAAGGAAAATGAGACAGAAACAAAAGAAAAATGAGACGGAAGAGCGAAAATGAGACGGAAGAGAAATGAAACGAAAGCAAAAGTAAAATGATATGGAAGAGCGAAAATGAGACGAAGGAATCGAAGATGAAGATTCAAATCAGTTTGAGTTAGTTACAGAACTCAACTGAATAACCGTTTTTTTAAAGATCAAGAATCAAGAAGAAAGAAGCAGTTATCAAGAAGAAGTTGAAGACGAAGACTATAAATATGAGTCGAAGTCGAAGACTAAAAGAGTTAGTGATTTTGTTAGTGATATTCAAAAGCTAAATACTATATTTGTACGAAAACACGAGAGCTATATTTTTTGTAACAAAGCTCGCAATATCTTTTTGTAAGAAAGAAGAATATCTGATAGCCTGAAGAGGCCAAGTGAGAAAAAGAATACTTGTTGTACGAGACCTGAAGAGGCTCGGTGAAAAGAATACTTGTACTTTTGTGAAGTATAGTGAAATCTCAGAAGGGATTCTAAGGACTGGACGTAGCCGACGGTTTGGGGTGAACCAGTATAAAATTGTTATATTGATTCTCACTCTTAACTCTTAACTCTTATTTCCATTGCTGATATAAATACTTCATAATATTGTTTATCAATCGTTTTGAGAAAGCAAATTTTTAAAAAGGGGATTGTATTAAAAATTCGAATACACAATTCAACCCCCCTTCTTATGCACTTTGTATATCATATATTAACGTGTGATTCACTTCAATTGATATCAGAGCACAGTATCCAAGAATCACCGTAACAAAGTGTGGATAAAGATCCATGGCAGAGTCACACGTATACATAGCTGAAGGTGCCTCGGTAACTAGACCTCCGGCGTTCAATGGAGAAGACTATCATTACTGAAAAGACAGGATGCAGCTCTTCATTAAATCTACTCATATTGATCTTTGGGAGATAATAGAAAATGGACCTTATATACCGGTAGATGAAGAAGGAAATGCCATTCCACGAATCAGATGGTCTGCAGAACAAAAAGCAAGATTCTAGCTAAATTCGAAGGCGAAGTTTTGCTTAAGCTATGCCCTAAGCAGAAATGAGTATGATAAAGTTCATGGATGTGATATTACGAAGGAGATGTGGGATACGCTATCCATCACACATAAAAGCACAAATCAAGTAAAGGAGTCCAAGATAAGCATTCTTGTATACCAATATAAGCTGTTCAAAATGAAGGACGAAGAATCTATCGATCAGATGTTTGGAAGATTTCAAACTATCATCAATGAACTTAAAGCTCTCGGTAGAACGTACGATAATCAAGATCACATTAGAAAGATCTTAAGAAGCTTACCGAAGAGATGGAGACCAAAAGTTACAGCCATACAAAAAGCTAAGGATTTAAACGTATTGAAGCTTGATGAATTACTTGGATCTCTAAAGATACATGAAGTTGAACTCGATGCTGAAGATAAGCCCAGATGGGCTAAATCCATAGCATTGAAGGCTAGATAGAAGAATCAAAAGAATCAAAGGAAGAGAAGCTCATCGTCAAAAGTGTTAAAGATTAAGGCAATCAAGGATGACGATTCCAATAATTCAGATCATGCTTTAAGCGAGGAAGATGATGAACTATCCTTTATCCCGAGAAAGATCAGACGCATGTGGAAGAAAAAGGCTAAAGGAAATAAAGAATCCTACTGTAAGAAGAATAGAAAAGATGAAGGGAAGAACGAGAAAACATCCATCATATGCTATGAATGCAATAAACTGGGACATTACAAGTCCGAGTGTCCATTGTTAAAAAAAGTCAAAGAAGAGTAAAGAAGGCAAGAAAAGCATGATGGCAACCTGGGAAGATCTAGATTCGTCTGAATCAGATACGAACTTAGAGGCATCGGTGCAAACAAATATCTACCTAGTAGCTGAGGAAGAAAGTGATGAGGAGGTAACTTCAAAGTTTAATGAATTACAAGATACATTCTCAGAACTATTAGAAGATTCTCATGCAATTCTAAAGCAGTATAAGTTGCTTAAGAAAAAGTACGCAAAAAATTTGAAAAACACGCAAGCAGTAGAAGCGGAAAATGTCTACCTAAAGAAACAAGTAGATGAGATGAAGAAAAAGGTTATAGTAGATAGATCTGAAGAAATCAATAAGCTAAAGCAGAGAATAAATAGTCTTTCAGCTGATCTATCAACATTTACGGAGAGTACGAGGAAAATGAATAATATGCTAGGAAAATACAGACATCCTAATGATAAAACTGGATTAGGTTTTAGTAAAAACAATCCTCAACATAAAAAGGTTTATGTTCCCTTAAGAAAGAAATTTCATCAACCTAATCATTATCGGAGATATCATCAATTGCATTATCATACTATGAATTATGCATGAACTAACCCTAAAAGACCTAAGAAAATCTGGGTATCTAAGAGACAGATAATACCACTTACAAATATCCTTCCTTGGAAAAAGCAGCCAACGCCATTGGTACTTGGACAGTAGATGCTCGCGACATATGACGGGAAGAAGGTCTATGTTCCTAGATATTCAGTATAAGAAGGGAGGATCGGTAACCTTTGGAGACAACCAGCAGAGCAAGATAATTGGAATCGATAAAATAGGTTAAGATTCCTTTGCATGCATTAATAATGTGCTGCTAGTTGATGGTTTAAAACACAATTTGATTAGTTTCAGTCAATTATGTGATTATGGTTTTGAAGTGTCTTTCAATCAAAATTCTTATGAAGTGAAAAACAAGGATGGGTCCATATTCTTTTCTGCCAAAAGACAAAACAATCTTTAAAAAATCAATTTGGAAGATTTTCAAAATTAAAATATTCCTGTTTTATATCTACTGATCAAGAGAAATTGATTTGGCATAAAAAGCTAGGTCATATCAGTTTTAAACATATTTCCAAGTTGATTAAACATGATTTGGTAAG
>JANTNU010000009.1:5100751-5111085 GCA_024752395.1 Erythroxylum havanense
AATTTCCTGGCTAAGTTGTCGTTTATTGAGTTTATCAATTTTATTTGCGTTCTTTGTTGGTTATTGTTTTATTAATTTGCGTTAATCTTTTATCAGTTGTTATTTCAATTAATAGTTTTAGTCGAAAATTCCAAAATCCCACTTTTATTTAATTTCATTCGTTCTTTGGCATTTAAATAGAATCAATTATTCCATTCTCTGTGGATCGACCCCATTACCACTGTGCGCAATTTATTTTCGTTTGGTGTTTGGGATTTATTTTTGGTAGATTCGACACCCATCACTTCCAAATTCGAGAGACAGTCTACATGAATGAAGTTTATGATTTCTGGAAGAATGTGGAATTGATAGCTGATACTCTTGTATCTTCGGTGGATAAATTGTCGATTATTGTGACCATTAAGATGATTGAGAAGGTCACGGACTGTCCATTTGAAGGAGAGAAGCTCACAAGCAAAGCTAGATGGATGACACAAGCTAGCGTGAAG
Source organism: Erythroxylum havanense (assembly GCA_024752395.1). Lineage (NCBI taxonomy): Eukaryota > Viridiplantae > Streptophyta > Magnoliopsida > Malpighiales > Erythroxylaceae > Erythroxylum > Erythroxylum havanense. Next base: position 5,101,240 of record JANTNU010000009.1, read on the forward strand.
GAAACCCAGAACAATTTGCAGTTATATGGAGGCAATGGTCCAAAGGAAAAGAAGGCGTCCAATCTTGTTCCAAAGGCTAGGGTATTACAATCACTTCTTTTTCATTGTGTACTACCGAGAACAGGGTCAAGGCATTTGGTAGCAATGCTAGATGAACAATGCCTATTTCATCTACTAAATCGTCAACCTATCAACCTACCATTCCTTATCTTTCATTATATGATAAAGTCTAAGAAAGACTCGATTGCTCTACCATACGGAATGATACAAACAAGGATATTCAAAGACTCTGGAGTACATTTGGAAAGGGGAAACATGATGAAGATGAATATAAAAAATGTCATCAATTCTGCAACAATTGATAAAATGGGCTTGAAGAATCTGGAGAGAGTATAAGCAAATTTTAAGAATAAAGACAGGATTGAGGGGGAGCATGTTAAAAAAGAATCTCCCTCAACAAAATCAAAATCTCAATCTGTTGAGAGGATACCTGCAGAAGGAGAAAAGGAATTGTCACGACAATCAATGGGAAAGACGATATTTCTTAAAGAAGGAAGCCAGGTGTAACAAAAGGAGACAATAACCCTGAAAAGAAAAGGGGATATGCTACTTTCGGAGAAGCTGAAACAAGCAAACTCTAAGAAGAAAAGAAAAGGAAAGAGTTGATTCATGGTGAAAACTCTAAGAAGGCAACATCTCAGGCAACCAAGTCCTTAGTTTCAATTTTGAGAGAAGAATCACCAAAATTGGCTAAAGTGATTGAAATCAGGAAGAAATTGGAGTTTGAGAAAGTAAAACCTCAACCTCAGCAGACTTCCAGACTGATTAAGGAGAATAAAAAGGAGAAAATCAGTACTGAGAAGAGCACTCCTACTGTTGTTCAGAAGAAGAAGAAGATAGTAGAACGTAGTCCAGCACAGGTCAGTACTTCTCAATTGATAATAAGAGAAGATTTGAGAGTCAAGATTTTTGAAGAAATTTAACCTGTTAGGAGTAGCAATTCAATAATAATAAGAGAAATCCCAAAAAGGTCAGTCAAGGTACAATTTCAACCTATATTGGTAAATAGTAGTACTATGCATCCGTTGAGTGAGGACGAGAAAAATATGTATGATGTTTTGAAGGATGAAGGAACCAGACTATACCCCACACAAATAACAAAGAAAAAATACACTATTTTTTTAAATCACAAGGAAAACTGTGATCAAGGTTGTGCGTGATATTTAACCTCAACCTTTCATTGTTCGCAATGAGGATAAAGGGAAGAAGAAAATGTATCCTGAAAGGATAAATGATTTGACAGATAAACAAATTGAAGTTGAAGTGAGAAACATTAATGAAGCATGCTATGCAGTTTAGTAAATTGGAACTTATGTTTCCCACTTCATTTCAACAGCGTCAGGAAGTAATTGTGGTAAGCGAACCACAGAAGATTCTTTTCAAGTAAGTGGAAGACTTTTAGAAGGTTCGTATAAATCCATTAAGGTTGGAGACCGAAGCTACTCAGTAGAGTTCCTTGTGCATCTCATTATGCACATTAGACCTTTATCAACCGTGTCTTCATTTGGTGATGTCCTACACCTATTGGGAAGACAAGTTCCAAGAATAACTGGCCCTGATGATCTTGACCTTCCAGAACCTAACCTATTTGTTCAAACTCCTACCATTACAACAATTGAACCAGATGTTATATCTTTATATGCATATACTACGATTATCAGTGTTGAAGTCGTACAACAGAAGCCTGATGAAGATATTGAAGAGAAAGTTGATTATCTGTGTGCTTTTGTGGGTGACTTGTATAAAGAAGTAGCGGATATTCGACAAGATATCAAGTCACTTGGCATTGAGGTGAGAAAAAATGTTTTCTGGAGTTATGAAGCATCTGCAACCATGATTGTTTGATCAATAACAAATAGGGGAGAAAGAAGAAAGAAGAAGAAGAAGAAATGACAAAGATAGGGGGAGAACAAGAAAAAAAGGAGAACAGAACAGAACAGAAGATGGGAGATAAGAAAATTTTGTTTCTATGATTATTTGTTATCATAAAAAAGAGGGAGATTGTCAAGTCAAAATGACTTAACGATTAATTTTGATGAAAACCAAATAATGAGACGAAAGAAAAAGCAAACTGAGACAAAAGGAAAATGAGACGGAAGCAAAAGCAAAATGAGATGGAAGAGCGAAAATGAGATGGAAGCAAAAGCAAAATGAGACGGAAGAGCAAAAATGAGACGGAAGGAAAATGAGACGGAAACGAAAGCAAAATGAGACGGAAGAGAAAGCAAAATGAGATGGAAGAGCGAAAATGAGACGGAAGGAAAATGAGATAGAAGCAAAAGTAAAATGAGACGGAAGAGCGAAAATGAGATGGAAGCAATATGAGACGAAGCGAAGCCAAAAATGAGACGAAGGAATCGAAGATGAAGATTCAAATCAGTTTGAGTTAGTTATAGAACTCAACTGAATAACCGTTTCTTTAAAGATCAAGAATCAAGAAGAAAGAAGCAATTATCAAGAAGCAGTTGAACACGAAGACTATAAATATGAGTCGAAGTCAAAGACTGAAAGAGTTAGTGATATTCAAAAGCTAAATACTGTATTTGTGCGAAAACACGAGAGCTATATTTTTCGTAACAAAGCTCGCAATATCTTTCCGTAAAAAAGAAGAATAGCTGAAAGCCTAAAGAGGCTAAATGAGAAAAAGAATACTTGTTGTACGAGACCTGAAAAGGCCCGGTGAAAAGAATACTTGTACTTTTATAAAGTATAGTAAAATCTCAGAAGGGATTATGAGGGGTGGACGTAACCTACGGTTTGGAGTAAACCAGTATAAAATTGTTGTGTTGATTCTCACTTTTAACTCTTAACTCTTGTTTCTATTGCTGATATAAATACTTCATAATATTGTTTATCAATCGTTTTGAGAAAGCAAATTTTTAAAAAGGGGATTGTATTAAAAATTCGAATACGTAATTCAACTCCCCCTTCTTGTGTTCTTTGTATATCGTATACTAACGTGTGATTCACTTCAGTATGCTACCCAAAAATATATATAGAAACAAAATCTGCCACTATCCAAATCAAATCTTTCCTTTTTTATATTTTACGTTAGCAATTGATTTTTGTTCTTTTTAACGCTAGAAACCAATTTTTTTCGTTTTAAAGAACAAACTTAGAAAAATAAAAAAGAAGAAAAACACTAGAATAAGATGAACCCTAATTTCGAATTCTAATGAAAATAACAATAATGATAGCAAATAAATGCAAGATAAGAATTTATCCTAATCTAAGCTCTTATACCAAATGATGCAGAACCCCAAGGCTAAAGAACCTGAAACCTCCTAAAACACACACACTTTGGATAGAAATTGAACAAGAAGAAATCCACAATCCTTACGAACCCCCAATCTATTATGTGGATGGAAATTTAAAGGTTGATTTAAAAACAAGAACAAAAATTCATCACAATTGATTACCTTGATAAGAATTATATTCTTGATGCAATAGAAGAAGACAAGAAATCCTCCCCTAAAGAATTCAGTCAAGCCAACGTGAGAAGTTATTAATCCAAAATCCCTAAACAATGTTTATTATGAGGTGTTTATGACCCTTGAAAAGAAATAAACCCTCGTTAAACATGGGCCTCCCACCAAATTAAGTAAAGCTCAAATTAATATTTTTAAAATACAGTCCATTAAACCTAAAAGATTTAAATTAAATGAGCTTAAAATTAATAAAAGTCCATCTCACTAAAATAAGCCCAAAATACAAGTAGTAGATGGCCCAAAACTATGTTTTTAAATTAAAATAATTAATTAAACAAGAAAAAAATATTCTTGCACATTCGGCCCAACTTGATTAGTTATGATGTCAATGGCTCCTCATTGTTTCTTGAGATTCCATGCTATCTATAATTTGGCCTATATAGGTTTGAAGCGCTTCTTTAAACTTCTTTGCTCTTAAACTTGTTATTGATTCCTCCGTGTATTTTTAACTCATTTTTAGTTCCATATCTCTTACAAGGTACTATGGTCGTGTTTCCATTAAATTCGGTGCTTTCTCTACTACTACTACATGAATAAATAAAATTATAAACGAATATAACTCATATTTCCTCATGGCATTAATTATGAAAATATTACGTAATATAATAATTATTTAAATAGTTTCACATAATAGATAATAAAAAAAGTTATTTAGACAAGAAAGTTTTTTTAAGTGGGGTGAAGGAAATCTTTCTCAATTATTCATTAAAACCAAACTAATTAGAGAAGCTGATTTGAGCAATGAGGAAATTTTATTTTACATTTGTTTAATGGGACATATTATTTGCTTGCATTTTTTCATTCGTGTAGAACAATAATATATACACACAAATTAAGTAAAAAAATATTTATTGAACACTTTCTAAAAAGATTTGTTGTGTAATATAAATGTGGCTCCTTATCGTTGAGAGCATCAATTACTTTAATTATAGATATAATAAATGAAAAGGTATCATTTTTATTTTTATTTTATTATCTACTTTTTTAAAAAAATTTAAATCCTCATATTGATTAAATGTTAACTGTTAATTAATGTAACATAAAAATGATAGCGTGTCTCCAAGTGGTGCCACAAGCAGCAGCATAGCTGTACACAAGTAACTACACTCAATCAATAGCCGACCGTACCATGCGCACGTCAACCCACCGACGCGCCGGATTGGTTGCACCCATTCTCTTTTCTCTATCGCTCTCCAGCCAGATAACCGAAACTCAACAGCAAGCAAGAAAGCATCCATACACATCACTTTGTCGGTGCTATAGCTTTGTCAGATCAGATCGGTAAATATGGCGATTGATGTTTCCCCTCATAATCATCATAACACTCGAATCCTCAGGAGCCGAAACATTCGAAGCTTACGGTCGTTCGCTGTTGCCATTGCGATGGCGCTCCTCCTCTTCTTCACCGTCTCCATCCTTTTCACTTCGCACTCCGCTGCCGACTTAAGCTACTCCGTAAGTTTTTTCTTCATCTCTTTGGTAATGCGTGTCTTTGTTAATTGAGAATTACACAGAGATCTCTATTGACTGTTACGAAGCTCAAAACGCGGTGTTTTGGGTATCTGGATCTGTTCGTTTTCGTTTTTTTCGTTTTTTTTTTTTTAACAATTTGATGAGTTTGTGTTTAGTTTCTGTTACTCGAAGAGAGTAAAAATTCCTTTTTTTTTTTTTGGGTTAGGGTTCGAGTACAACAAGGGACCGAATTGAAACGGGAAGAAGATCTGTGTTGGCGCTGAAATCCGATCCATTGAAGCCCCGATTGGACCAGATTCGGAAGCAAGCTGATGATCATCGCTCACTGTCACTTGCCTATGCTTCCTATGCAAGGAAGCTCAAGCTTGAGAACTCCAAGCTTGTTAGGGTTTTCGCTGATCTCTCCCGAAACTACACTGATCTTCTTAACAAACCCGTTTATCGGCCTCTGTTCGAGTCTGATTCTATTTCCATAGAGGAGTCTACGCTGCGCCAATTCGAGAAGGAAGTGAAGGAGAGGATCAAAGTTACACGGCAAGTGATTGCCGAAGCAAAGGAGAGTTTTGATAACCAACTAAAGATTCAGAAGCTGAAGGATACCATATTTGCGGTTAATGAGCAATTAACGAAAGCGAAGAAGCAAGGAGCTTTTTCAAGTTTGATTGCTGCCAAGTCTATACCTAAGAGCTTGCATTGCCTCGCCATGAGGTTAATGGAGGAGAGAATTGCTCATCCTGAAAAGTATTCTGATGAAGGGAGTCCACCAGGGCCTGAGTTGGAGAATCCTAAGCTTTACCATTATGCTATTTTCTCTGACAATGTGATCGCAGCTTCGGTGGTGGTTAACTCAGCTGTAAAAAATGCAAAGGAGCCATGGAAACATGTTTTCCATGTTGTCACTGATAAAATGAATCTTGGGGCAATGCAGGTGATGTTCAAATTGAAGGACTATAATGGGGCACATGTAGAAGTGAAAGCAGTTGAGGATTATAAATTCTTGAACTCTTCTTATGTGCCTGTCCTTAGACAATTGGAATCAGCGAATCTGCAGAGATTCTACTTTGAGAATAAGCTGGAGAATGCAACCAAGGATACAACAAACATGAAGTTTAGGAACCCCAAGTACTTGTCGATTTTGAACCACTTGAGATTTTATTTGCCTGAGATGTACCCTAAGTTGCATAGAATTTTGTTTCTCGATGACGATATTGTGGTTCAGAAGGATTTGACAGGATTGTGGAAGATTGATATGGATGGTAAGGTGAATGGAGCTGTGGAAACTTGTTTTGGGTCGTTTCATAGGTATGCGCAATATATGAATTTTTCACACCCTTTGATCAAAGAGAAGTTTAACCCAAAGGCTTGCGCTTGGGCTTATGGGATGAACTTCTTTGATTTGGATGCTTGGAGGAGGGAGAAGTGCACAGAGCAGTATCACTATTGGCAAAATCTGGTAAGATTGCAATTAGCATGTGGAATTCTTTTACGATTTTACTTCTTTATTTGATATACATATAACCGTATGAAAAAATGCTTTAAATCGTTATGTTATTGGAGTTCATAGTTTCCTCTGTGGGAAATGAACCTTCTGACTTTAAACTATCAAAAGATGGTTACACCTAGGGTTATTGTAAAAATTGTGACTAACAAGTGATGCTTTATTTGCAGAATGAAAACCGAACCTTGTGGAAGTTGGGGACGTTGCCCCCTGGTTTAATCACATATTACTCGACCACAAAACCACTTGACAAGTCATGGCATGTGCTGGGGCTTGGATACAATCCTAGCATTAGCATGGATGAGATTCGCAATGCTGCTGTGGTACACTTCAATGGGAATATGAAGCCCTGGCTCGATATTGCCATGACCCAATTTAAACCTCTTTGGACAAAGTATGTTGACTATGAATTGGAGTTCGTCCAGGCCTGCAATTTTGCTCTCTAATCCTTACTGCAGTTGAAAGCTTAAAGCTGTCGTCCTGTGGATCTAACTGCTAATACTGCTCTGAAATCCATCCCTTGGTTTATATATGACACGTTTCACCGATTGTTTTGTAGCACATTTGTTATGTTATGGGTAGGTTCCTTCTTTCATCACCACTTGTACAAGCCTTGCGACAACCAAAAAAGTAAAATGTTGTATTTGGTGTTGGTTCATCCAGCTCTTGTAAGAATCATCTCATCGTGCTGTTGGGATTTAATGCAATTAGGTGTTTAATCATAAACACTTAAACCACTTCCATGTGTCCATCTCGGATGTGTTCAGGAATCATCAAATCTTCCAAGTGCCATGAACATTTGCTTTTCCCAACTTATAACGTAAGAGAGGGAATTAAGTTTTCTCAACTCATATCAGTTGAGAGTTGTGCTTCTGAAGATAAGCATTTACACGTTAGCCACGCAAAAGCACGCTGCCACTAAGCTCTCATTTATACAATTTTTTTAGCGGAAACTTAAGATGTATAAGAGTACACATACATGTATTTCTCCAGTCATCCCGCAACTGTCTTAATTTGTTAAGGGATATATACCAAGGTGTCATCTATTGCACTCATTTTCCGAATATTTCAAGCGCTTTCTAATAGAATATTAATCAGCAAATAACATCCATCAGACAAAAAAATGGAAAAACAGGCTCTCCTGTTGTGCACTTTCTTGAACAGTAAAAACTATCACAGGGTGTTGAATGACACCAGTATATACCAGACAAGGAAATCTACTACACCCACCTGAAATCACTCAACAACATTTGGACAAAATGGAGAAACAGATAAAATATTCCAACATAGTGGTATCTTAATTTTCCTAGGAACGATAAAAATCCATTTTAAGGAAGCATTACCAAATCACTTTCTAAATTATGGCTTCTCAAGCTGCAGCAGTTATTTGTGGTGACGTAGCTTTTGCTGTAGCATGAAGATTCAACCCATCAGCACGATTTCGACGGCCACCATTGCTCCCCATCTTGTCCCTCCAATATCCATCACTCCGAAGGTTTGAAAACCCACCACGACCAATCTTACAAGTACCGTTTCGTACCGGCCGAAAAACAGAATGATAATTGTAACATCGATAATGGCCGTAAATACCGGTTAGTATCGGTGTTTTTTATTCAGTACCGGCCAGTATGCAAAATACTGGAACATACAGGCCGGTACAGTGACTTTCATTTGGGCTTGTTTTTTTGTTTTGTTTCCGAATTCATCCTGCTTTATTGCATTTTTTATTATGTTGGATTGGAATTGGATGATGAATTTGTGAATGCTGGATGATAGATTTGGGAATTGAATTGTTGAATGCTAATGGTATTGGATTTGCATGTATCTGAATTGGTTGGATTTTGGAATTGAATTGTTGAAATTGAATGCTCACAGTATTGTTTTGGGTTTTGTCATTTGAGATCTGAAAATTAGAAATGGAATTATACAGTAGACTGTTTGTGATCTAAAAACTAGAAATAGAATTATATTAGTCATGGTGATGACTGATGAATAAGTTGTTTCACTTGTTTGGTTGTTCTGGTTGAGATTGGTTGTTCTGTTTAGTTATAAATCAAAATGCCTTAATTTATGTTATAATTATTAATAACTATCTTGTTAGAATTTAAATACAACTGATATATGCTAAACTTTCGAAAAACTATCTTCAACTTCCTTGGACAAATTTAAATGAGTGTTGGTCGGGTCGGCTATATTGGACCCAAGCCCAATCTCACAGGCCGATCGGTCGGTCTCACACCCATCAATTAATTCGGGCCTGATCCACACATCCATGACCCAACAGTAGAAGAACGTCTCCCATGCAAATATGTAAAGAGCTAAACCTAACTGAAAAACTATATAAAAGGTATTATTCTCCCATAACAGAGGTACGCATAATCATAAACCTAGTTCTCTCTGCGTTTATCGACCTGACCCTCACCAGAAAACTGACTTGAGCGTTGGAGGGGCTAATCGGGACACAACCCCCGTCAAGCCTTCCTTGTTTTACAGGTACCTTCATGCAGAAGTCATCACCGAAAGTTGCCAATTCATGGATCCAAACGGCAACGCACCGTTCAGCCAGAATCCGGCAGAACCAAATGGCGCCCACCGTGGGGCCCGACTTCCGGACACCACGTCCAGAAACATGCAAATCAGCCAGGCGGCGGTGATGAATCCTGACATAGCTGCTGTCGCGGCTCTGGCAATGAAACGTATAAGTTCGCAGCTACCTGCGACTCTGCCGCCTGCACCACATGTCTCCCGCACGGAATCCTAAAATCCTAACGATCAACTGCAGCCTCAAACCTTGGAACAAGAAGAACAGAGCATAGCTTTAGAGGATAACGTTACACGCAATACGCGCCCGAATCTCCAACATCGATTAGGCGCAGATCCTCCTCCGTCTATGCACACCACCTTGACCCGAAAGCAGATAGAGGAGGCAGCTGATCTGGTGATTCGCCAGATCCGACAGTCTCAGCCGGCACAACAGTCGCCGTCAGCACGGCCAGCCGCCCGACAAATCAACGTGACAACCGATCATCGCCCATCTGAAAAAATCGCGGATGATCGGATTAACGCAGCTATGAGCTTCCGTCTGGATCGCCCGATGGAGCAGTACAGCTCACCCTTCACTCCAGAAATCTTGGATAGTCTCCTGGCACCCGGCACAAAAATACCGACCCCTGAGAAATACACTGGGAAGACCGACCCCATGGATTACCTGCAGCACTTCCAGTCCAAGATGAATTTACATTGTGTTCCGGATGCTATCCAATGTAAGGCTTTCTGCACGGCCTTCCAAGAGGGAGCTCGGCGATGGTTCAATAGCTTGCCCCCGAG
>JANTNU010000009.1:5125225-5142110 GCA_024752395.1 Erythroxylum havanense
TGGCCCCTTACTCTGGACCTATTCTGGTTCAGAGTAATCTGATCCATCCATTTAAGTGGGACCCACTTAAGTGGATGACTCAGATATCCTGGGGCCAGAATAGGGCCAGAGGGAAGGGGACAGAGGATCCCCTTCCGATTTGGGGCCAGATCCTCTGGCCCCTTACTCTGGACCTATTCTGGTTCAGAGTAATCTGATCCATCCATTTAAGTGGGACCCACTTAAGTGGATGGCTCAGATATCCTGGGGCCAGAATAGGGCCAGAGGGAAGGGGAGGATCCCCTTCCCTGTGATTTGGATTGGACGCTTCTTCTTTGGATTTTGATGCGTTGATTTATATTTTATAGTCTTGTAGTGTTAGCCAAAATTGGCGGCTGTCTAGTGTCTAGCCAGTAGCCACGACCACAAAAAGTAGTGGTTGCCTTATCAAACGCGGACGACGAAGAGAGGCGGAATGTTACGTTGTCAAAGCTGAATTTGTTACTGTAAACTCAAGCATTCAAAGAAAGCGGCATTCGTAAACGCACAGTTTTTTTTTTTTTTTTAGAAAATTCGGAGTGAATTACAAAATAGAGCGTAAGACACTGGTCCTTAATTGATCCTCAAAAAGAAAATAGTAGCATCTAAAAAATATGATGTCAAAAAAGATAACTCCAACAAAGAAGCAGGCTACATGGAAGGCCAGCCAAGTAAACGTACAGTTTTCTTTCTTACAGACTGCACTTTCAAATATTAAGACAGAAAATTCCAGAACCACTTTAGGATGTCTATCATCGGATCACTATCGGCAATGATATTTAAGATCATGTACTCGTGAAAAGTAAGTAAACAAATAATTAATTTAGGTAACTTGGTGCGTACAAGAGAAAATTTTATTAAAATTAAGTTCATATAAAATAAGAAAAAGGATCATATATTATGTGGTTTTGTTCTTACATTTAAAAGGAAAATATGGTGGAAAACTTTATTTTATTAATTTTGATGATGTACAAAGTATAAATAGGTGATTATAGTTAAAAAAATAAAAAATAGTCAATTACAATTAAATTTTATCATTGCATCTTAGTTCATTTTCTTATATACCTAATGTCCAATTTTGCGAAGTTCTCAATATTTATAGAGGGGAAAGAACATTGAAAATGTTGTTTGTTCTATTTTTAAAAAAAATTAAGAATTCTAGGTTTGTAGATAGTGTGTGGCTAGATCTTAAAAGCCTTAGTTTTAGACTATACCTAATATCTTGATTTTTTTAATTTTATCATGTTTGGAAGTGACCTCTAAATTAAAAAAATTGGGTTTATAGTTTTTCTTTAGCTTTTTGTCACCCTAAATAAAAAAATTTGGTAGTGTATTCTAAGGCAATATAAAAGAGAAAAGGACTAATAAGAATGATGAATCATATATGAACGTTAGACCAATATTATTTTGCAAAGATCACATTTTTTAACAGCAACTCATTTCATATATTATACTTAGTAGGAGGTAGGCCTCTCTTTATTTAAAACATGAACATGAATATGATATTATCTTCCACATTTTCTATTGCTGATAAAGCTCAGGAGGAAGGCGTGGAGTCACCAAAACTTCGAGAGGTTTTTCTTTGAACAGGGCAATGCTTAAGCCTGCTGTCATATCAATTGGTTCATTTGATGGTCTATAGAAGTTAAATGCTTGAAGTAACCTTGCAAGTGCCAATGTCATCTCTTGCATTGCGAGGTTGACTCCAGGACAAGACCGTCTTCCTGAGCCAAATGGAAGAAACTCGAAATGCTGACCATAAACATCAACATTGGCTTTTGTTGTCAGAAATCTTTCAGGCATGAACTCCTTCGGATTTGACCAGAATTTTGGATCTGTTTGTGCTTTCCATAGGTTAGCAAATAGACGAGTCCCTTTTGGGATAAAATACCCACCAAGGTAACAATCTTCTATCGACTCGTGTGGAATTGCCAATGGACCAGGTGGATATAATCGTAGGGTTTCTTTGACAATGGCTTGGATGTACAACAAATTATCAGCATCGATTTCATTCACTAGTCGTTCTCTACCAATTTTTTGATCAAGCTCTTCCTGGGCACGCTCCAATATATGTTTATGGTTTAGCAAGTTGCTGAAGGTCCATGTCAGAGTCATTGATGAGGTGTCTGAGCCAGCAATTATAAAAGTCTAACAACATAATTCAAATTAAGATGTGTTAGAATTGGTTTCCAATGAATCAAAATTAATAAAAAAGAGAAATTTACTTTATGATAAATAAAATAATTTAAAGACCTAAAGAGTTTAGTATCCTTTTAATAGATTTACGGATCCAAATTACGCTTAATTTACTAAATAGTTCCCAACTATACATTAATTTTGTAATAAGGTACTATTTGTAAAAAAGAAATGATTTTGCTTGTTACCTCCATTCAACTCATGTTATAACTAATATTTGGTACTAAGTTGTTATAGTTGCCATCTACTTTTTTCATGATTAATATATTGATAATATATATATATATATACTAGTTTAATTTGAAAGTATTTAATTATAAACTTAAGGTGTACTCTATCCAACCATGAAATATAACGTACCGATATTGTTGCCTTGATAATGGTATCTTTTTTATGGCCAGAGGTGGTATCATCCTCCACGGTAGACAGCATGAGATCGATGATGTCTTGCTCTGAATTACTAGTCTTCGACTTGTGTTCTTCAATCCATTTTTCTATGATTACGTCCAAATTTGCAGAGATCTCCTTCATGCGTTTGATTGCTCCTCCAAAATCAAACCGGCCTATGAAAGGGATGAGATCACCAGGAACTGATCTGCCCATATCTTTCATGAATTCCCTGATAGTTTTACCCACATGTTTATCGTCGTTATCTTGGTTGCTGACATTTCCGTCGACGTTCCTCTCGAAGAATCTCTGCCTTGATATCATTAAAGTAATGATATTGAAGGTTAATTCTTCAAGCCATTCACTCAGCAAAATCTTAACTGGACGATGCTGGTTCTTCTTGCTCATCGTAAACATGTCGTTAATCAAGTGGTTAACCTCGGACACCTGATAATGCCTCAGTGATTTGAGCCTGCTGATGGAGAGAAGCTCCATCACCGCCAGCTTACGTGTCTCTCGCCAATATTTTCCGTATGGTGCGAAACCCAATGCCGACGAATTGTAACCGAGGTACTTGCTTTGAGATGTATTTGGGCGTGAAGCGAAACTCTTGTCACATGTAGTGAAAAACTCCTTGAGTAACTCGGGATTGCTTACCACTACTGTTGGGTGTACTCCCATCCTGATTGAGAAGATGGGACCATATTTATCCACCATGGACGAAAAGGTTTCAGCTAGGTTTTTGGTTCCAACAAGTTGATGAAGATGACCAATAATTGGTAAGCCCCCTGGTGCTTCTGGTACAAGATTGCGCCTTTCTGCTTTCCCGTGATTGCGCTTTTTGGACCACCATAGAGAACACAAGAGAACGAATACCAGAGCCCCAAAAATTTGGAAGATAGGTGATGATGAAGAGTAATCCATGAGATAGAAACAAGTAGAGAAGTGTGGGAGACACTGAAGATCCTGGTACCACTTATATACTGAAATTCTCTGGCCGATGGTCCCATCAATAATTCACAAAATATTCAATGGAGTCAGATTTTTTGTGCGGTTGCACCCTGGCTACGACGCTGTTTACGTCTCTTCTTTGGATTTTGATTATATTTTATCGTTTTTTTACTGTTAGCCGCCCCACCTCCCAAGTCCAACTGATAGACAAAACTGGCGACTGTCTAGCCAGTAGCCACGACTACAAAGGAAGATCAATTGAATTCTTTCGCTAAAAGCAAAGTAGATTAAGAAAAGAAATCAAATCAGAACTTGCCTTATCAAGTACGGACCAATGTTATCAAAGCTAATCATAGAAGCAAACCCTTTTTTTTATGATTTATTTACTACAGTGAAACAGTACACTGATCAATTAAAGTGAATATTTCTGTTGAATCTGTTACTGTAAACTAAGGCATTCAAAGGAGAAGGCGACTTTAAAATATTAAGACAGAAAATTCCAAGACCACATTTTTCTTACGGAGTGCATCATTCCTAAAGGCTGACTGTCTATACGCTTATTAATATATATTCACTTCCAAAAGAGGAATGCGTATCGTCGATTGTTTGTTTGCAAATATGATATAAGACAAGGAAAATTCCAAAAGCAGTTGTAGAATGTCTATCATTATCGACATAATATTTAATATCAAGAGAAAAATTAGGAAAAACATTAGAGAGGAAACTCCCTTGCTAGAGTGACCCTCCATTGTTAGAGTGAACAAGGGGAAAGAGGGTCCCCATGCCAGATCCCTCTATGAATCTTGAAAGGTTTCGTAGGAATTTCATTAATCAAGACACTCAAAGAAAGAGTTTGTACACACTGGTATATCTACTGGCAAAACCGTGGCTGTAATCCAATCCCTTGCATACAATCCTTCAAGTAACGCCATCCAATTGTATCATATGTTTTATAAAGGTTAATCTTTAAAGCACAGCTATTTAACCTTCTTTCCAGAGTTATATTCACCCAATAGTTCTCGCAACAATAGAATATTATCCCCAATGATTCGCGAAGGAATAAAAGCTCCTTGACCATTGCTAACAATTTCAGTCAAAACTCCCTTCAAGCGCTCTGTCAAAAGTGATGCACTCACCTTATACACCGTTGTGCAACACGAGATCGGACGATAATCTGTAACCCTCTCAAGTCCCTCTTTCCCGGGAATAAGACAAATATAAGTGTGATTGATCTCTTGCAACAATTTCTTGGAAGAAAAGAACTCAAGGACCGCATTCGTGAACAACTAATCTGTGATATTCCAGGTTTGTTGGAAAAACCCATCCGAATACCCATCTGGACCAGGCGCTTTGGAACTGTGAAGCCGAAATAAGGCCTCCTTCAATTGTTGAGCAGAAAAAGGAGCAAATAACATTTCCGTTCTTTCCTAAGTGGAAGTAAATTCCAGCACATCTCGAACCCTAAAACCAAACACCGAATCAATACTGGTGCCTATAAGTTGAACATAAAACTCCCTAACCTGTGTTGACACTGCTTCATGCCCTCTCCTCACTTGGCCTGCGTCATCTATCAACTCAGTAATGGTATTGATATTGCATCAGCCTAAAATGGCAGCATGAAAAAACTTTGTGTTGCGATCACCCTCCTTGAGCCATGTTTGTCGGGATTTTTGTTGTGCTATAAATTCGTTCAGCTTTAGTGCCTCCTGGTACTTATGAATGCTATCAACCTCAAGTGCTCTTAAGCGCTAATTCTAGGGCTCCAGATAGCACTTCTTCTGAAGTTCAGCCAGCTGACTACCCAGTTCTTAAGTGTTCCGATTCCGATGCTTACAAAACTCCTTAATCACTTGTTTAGCCAACCTCAATTTCTACATCAACTGAAAAGCTTTATATCCATGTATTCCAGTCCGCCAAACCTGCGCAAGCATTTCCATAAAACCCTCTACCCAAAGCAAGCCATTAAAAAATTGAAAAGGAGTCCTACCCCGATGCTGGATTATTATAGGAGTGTGATCAGAAAAGCCGGGTTCACCAAACATAACCAAATCATTCGGAAAAGAGTTAAGTCATTACTGATTGACCAAAGCCCAATCAAGCTTTTTCCGAATGTACATATCTCCTTTTTGTTTATTCTCCCATGTGAACCATCTTCCACTACCTCTGAGGTTAACAAGATCAGTTTGTAGAAATAGATGCTGAAGCTCTCCTCCTGCTCCACCATGAAAGTTCACACCGCCCCTCTTCCTCAGTCGAATTATGGCAACAATTGAAATCTCCTGCGACTAACCACGACCCTTGTATCTGAACCTGGAATTCCTTAGCTCGCTCCATATTACAGCTCATTGGAATGCAAAATTAGAGGCATATACTAAAGCTACCATAATAAGGCCCTTACCGAGAATCTTGCATTGCAGATGTATAAACTAATCTCCCATCATGAGTACTTGCACTTCCACTTTATTCACATTGTACCAGCATAAAATCCTCCCATTATAATGATACGCATGATTTGAGATGTACCTCCAATGTGTCCCCAAAATAACTAAATCTTTTCTATTTGAAGTGGCTTTTTATTTTAGTTTCAAGAAGTCCTACCAAAATAGGGCGAGTGTCCGCTGCGAGCTGCTTAACCATTAGCTTCTTTAGGGGGTCATTCAAACCCTTCGTATTCCAAACTAGAAACGTCATGTTAAAAAAGACACTCCGGGGACATCTCCCCTTTGTGCTTTTTCTTCTTTACTTTCTTCCTACCAATAGTCTTCTTAATAAGCCCACCCGAAGTTTGAGGGAGCTCTCTAGGCTCAATTTCTGAACTAGCCTCGTTCCCAATACTTGTGTTGAGTTCTACTATAACAGGAGTTGCCTCACCCAGGTGCTAAGGTACATCCACCATCCCTGTCTCAAGTACTCCATTATTCGGCACCTCATCTGCGGTTTGAGATGACAAAATTCTAGGAGTAGGAGAACTACTAGACAACCCAATAGCCTCCTGATCACCTTGAACTACTATTCCTTCTCTGCGTATAACTGTCTCTTCCTGATGCGTTTCATTGTCAGCCTAAACTAAACTGTGTCTAATTGGGTTCCTGCTGTGCTTTAGATCTCCATCTCTTGCAAGCTCACATCTTTGAACCTATCCAGTACTCGTGTCAACCCTTTCCTCGTTTATCAAATCCTCAATACCCCTATCTTGGCAGTGACTCCCCTGCACCATCAACCGACCCTGACCCTCCTTACTACTAGCTTCATTCACCAAATCGTCACGCCAACCTGATTGGAAAACTCTCCCCGTAGCTACCCACTACTTGCCTACCACGTTAGGCTTCCACGGATAGGTCACAGATATACGATCATAAATTAACTCCCTAGTCTCTCCAAGTCTTTTAATAGACAAACTATCAGGCATCACAACATCCTTCGGAACCTCTATACATATCTTGGCATAGCCAATTCTATCTATAGCAGCTGTCTGCGCATCCATACAAATGGGTTTACCTATACCACTAGCCAGATGACTCAGTCCCTCCACCGTCCAGTATTTCATCGGTAATCCATAGAACTGAACCCAAATCGGTATGACTTCAATGGCTCCCCTATCCAAACCCAAATCTGGCCTCCACTGTCGTAGAAATAAGGGCTGATCACCAATATGTTAGGGCCCTAATTCCAGTGTCTCCCTAATGTTGGAGTTTGTAGAGAACTTGAAAAAAATCGACCCATCCTCCATGAGCATTGCCCTTTCAAGACCTTTTTTACCCCATTTGCCTTATGCCTACGCGTTAACCACCGAGAACGCTAATCTCTTGGACTAGAAGAAACCCACCAGCGCATTGGACCAAGCTCGAGCTCCAACCTGTAGTAACTCCACCAGAGGGGACACTACTCCGTCCTGTAGGACATTTGGGTAATAGTGGAGTTTACCTGAATGTTTTGGAATTCCCACTTTGTCGCGTCAGACTCCACCCCTACCATTAATTACGCCCGTTTCTCCCCTAGCTCCTGTTCAATCGAAGCCTGTGGACTATCGAAAACCATTGTTTTCGTCAATGGAAGGAAGGGACCAAGCGAAAGAGACGATTCACCCATGGCGAGGGTGGACGTTTGCTGTCCGAAAATGAACCCTGGAAATAATTGGACTGCCTCTGGTCACTGGACAGCAGTGAGGGCTTTCGAAGGAAAAGGCGAGGTAGAGTGGTAAAAGCCAAAAGGAGCAGGAAAAGAAAGTAAGAGAGAAGGCAGAGCATTCAAAGAAGAGAGAGAAAGGTGATGTAAAGTGTTCCATTTGTCATAAATTCAAAGGGCCACTTGTCACCAATCTTACCATTTTTTATTTCTACTAAGCCAATTTATACACTTAACCTCTTAAACTTTCGATTTTTTTTACAATTAACTCTAAATCACTACCTTAAATCCATCAATTTCTAACTTAATTCTAATTTATCAAAATCATATCCGAACTTCCCGAAATATGTCAATTGAGTGCACATAAAACATTTATCACTTATTTCTCATATTTATAAATAATAATCTACATATGTGTATGCTAATCTAATGCATGTATATAGAATAACAAATTTTGTATCCTAATGCACCAAATTAGTCATCTAGCGATATAACTTATTTAATTTAATGCAATATGCATGAGCTTAATCTTCTAAACCTTCTAACCCTCAATAATTTAGAAGACACGATATTACATTTCGTGTGGAGGTTGGTTGTACATTTTTTTCTCTTGCGTTATTTTTTTATATTTGTAATATTTGCATGTGAACAGTTATATTGGATGTGTTGAATTCAGTGTGGATTGATTCGTGATGGACATTTATTTGGGTTGTTAATGACTTATGTTTGTTGTTGTGTAGTTATGTTGGTGAATAATGCATCAAAATCAATAGTTTTTTAACAAAGTAGTGTTGTTTTTCAATAGCATACTAAGTGTTTGATAAAAGTTCTGTAAGAGGATGATAGACATGATTTGTAATTTGAAATGTTTATAATGATTATGAAATGATAGATATGTTATGTGTCAATGTCTATAATGAATATTAATACGATTTCATACCTGCACATTAAAAAACTTTTTACATATTTTTCTACATATTGGAGCCTATTCTAAGAGCTTTTTCACCTATTTTGAATCTAAGAATTTTCCCTCTTAAAAATAATTTTTGAATGGATGTTTCTAATATGATTCATTTCCTAAGTAATACCTACTAGATTTATTTGAGTTGGCATTAGTTTTGTCTATTTCTTGTAAAAAATTTCTTTTGGCACAATACGATTATTAGTCCTAATTTAAGTATGTAAATAGTTAGCATCAAATTTTGTTATCAAGGCGACTCAATATTTATTTGTGTGTGTGTGTGTGTATGTGTATGTGTGTGTGTACATATTCTTTTATTTACACAAACTTCTCTTTATACTTTTCCTGATTAACTTTTTTGCGATAAGATTAGTATAAACTTATTGTTATGGACTTGATCTACAATTCAGAGGCTAATTATAAGATAAATAGCATTCTAATTCTATGTTGATTATATTTATTGCTTGTATTTCTTTCTATTTACTTTTCAAAATAATATTGTTAAAATAAATTTATCGAGGAATGTCTATGTCACAAATAGTTTTCGATGGTAGAAATGAGATTCAAAGGGAGTAATGTAGCAAAATTCTCCTTAATAAAGAACAAATCGATACACAACAAATCTCCTCATCAAAGACTAATCACAACTTGCTTTCAATGGTTGATCTTCTTCTTTAAGGTTTTTAATATCAGCCGAATTAGCTCTCTTTCTTTATTATTTGTATCTCATTTCTATTAAAAAGTTATCAGATGAGCATCTAAATGTATATATTTGTGTTTTGTAAAGCTTACTTGAATCTTTAAGAGAACACAGATGAAAATTGAGGTGGTGGTGAAGTCCCGATGATTCGTCTAGTATTAGGAAAATCGGTTGTTTTGGAATAGCCATCAATTGCAAAAAAACTATGTATATTCATTATGAATATGATGGAGTCATTTAATCGGGTATGATTGTGCTCGAATTTGGGTACCTTATGCCATTTGATTTGGATTTGATTGTTCTATACTATTTGTTTCGTAGGTAAAACATATGGTACGTATAGTTCATCTAATTTAGTGATCCATAATGTATTTGGGAAATCATCACTATATCTTCTACTAGTTTGGTTAGAACCAAGAAGTTGTTGGAAGAGGGTTTCAATAAATCAACTCCTAAGAAAAAATCTCTAACTATTTCAATTGATGTCTTCGAATGTGCAAGGAGTTTTCTTAGGTATCCAAACATAAGGAACTCCTTTACCTAGCTATCGAGTGTTATGTCATTTGGAATCTAGAAAAATAATTATTTCTTTTTATTTTCAAAGGAATAGGCATGAAATTTTCTTTATTGTTTTGTCTGTAAAAATTGTTACACTTCTAATTAAAAATTTGTATTACTTAGCATACATCATTATATGATATTACTCACCCATATATTAATTTATTTATTTTATTTTCTACAATAATTATATATCATTATATCACAAACTTCATGATAACACTATTTGAAAATTTTGTGACACCACTTATAATTGTCAAATCATATAATTTTAAAAAATAAAAAGTTTAAATTTATCTAATATTAAATAATTTTTAAATTTATATTTCACAAATTATTAAAATGATTTTACGTTTTTGTTAGTTAATTTTTTTTAAATTTATAATCACTTTTAATAACATTAAATTTGAATTTTCTCAAAATGATGTTCAATTATAAAATGATCAAGTCAAAGTTAGTCAATTCATAATTATAAATAGGAGAGTTATTTTATTATTTAAGCTTTTGGTGACGATTTTGGTTTTCACATTTTAAAAATTTGTTGCCAAATGATAGCCTTGTAGCGATGAAAAAAATATACCATCGCAAAAGGATAAGCCTTTTGTGACGATTCCAACAAAACGTTGCCAAAGGCTTCTAATTAGCAACACTTTTGTAAAACATCATAAAAGTTAGAGGCTTTGGCAACGTTTCTAAAGAATCATCAGCAAAAGTTGTCTTTTAACGACAATTTTGAAATTATCCCCAAAATAAATAACAAAATCTCTACTTTGTTGTAGTGTATTACGTTTGTTTGAGATAAAATTGTGAAATATGGTTCAGTAAATTATTTACTACAAGAAACTTATTGTATATGATATAATAATTAGACAATTTAAACTAAGAAGATGTTGAAGTAATTTTTAAAATGATTTACTTAAGCATTAATAAAAAAATAAGATTTTTATTTCAATTTTCCATAAAAAAATTAAAGTATCATTTTAAATATCTTATTAGTTTTTAGTCATATTTATGATGCAATGAAAATGGATACCGATTGTGGTGTCACAAGTATTTAGATTAATTCGTAGTTTTATACCTTTAGTAAACCATGTCAAATTCAATATCTAAACTGACAATTAATTGTCCATCAAGACGAATTGTTATGTTTGGAGAATATATATATCTATATATATATATATATATAGGTAGAAATTTATTATAACAATAGTTAAGATAAAGTTGTAGAAGTCTATTTACGCCTCCATCCCCCCTTCATTGGTAGATTTGTATTTCAATGTTGTACTCAATTTTCCACAAAATTAGACTTATATAGGTAATATGAAAATTTAATTAGTAATGATGGTGAAAATTTGTGTCACTCCTAATTATTATAGTTAAATTTTGGTACTATATATGAACTAGGGGTTGCATATTTTTTACTCACTTCTATAATCAATGTCTTTACCTCTCTATTATTACTAATTTTGATCATAGTATCATCTCTTAAAAGTTTTAAGGTGTAGAGTGTATGATATAATCTACATCTTATTTAAAATATTTGTAGGTAAATAAGAAGAGTTGTAAATTGAAACATTCCAAGACTAGCAGTTTGTAACTTTAGCTCCATTTTCATCAAATAGATATGAAATCAAAATTTCCACAATATACTTGCCAGTAGGGATGACAATGGGGTGACACATGGAAGTAATTCAAGGATTTTCAATGGGCCAGCACATAGGCCAAATCAGGCCTATATCAATTTGGGGCCTAACTTTTCTAAGCACAACAACATCATTTTGCTTAAAGAGTAAGGTCTTAGGCAAGTTAAGCCTGGGCAATCTAGGCTCGAACTCAAATTAAAAAAAGTTGTTAATTTATACTTTTAATTGTTAAAATTTTATTTAAAAAAAAGTAGTGAGGCCAACCTATAAGCTACCCATTGCCATCTCTACTTGCCAGATTAATTAACGAAAGAATACCCAAGAAATAAGTAATAGGAATTCACAAAATAACAAAGAAAAAGACATGGACTTAAAGATTCTTTTACCGTATATGTAATGAATTCAAACCATAAGAATTTGAAATATAAATAAATAAGATCTTATCATATTCATATGCATCATTAATAACATTACTTACTTGGAAATGATTAAATTATGCTAAAAACTCTTGTAAGGACACACCTTTTCTCTCTATGTAGAATTATAATCGATCGGATGATAATCATTAGTCATTTGAATTATAATTTATACCTTATGTATATAATTTAAATTGTAGACTTCTCTTATTGTTAGATGTTAAATGATGCAACTTGAACTTATTAGATGTGTCTATGCCTATCATCTCTAACTCATACTTAATTTCTATAGTTTCTCATACTTGTCCTATGACTAAGATATGAAAAGAACTCATTTACATATCTTTGTCTGGAATATTTGATGTCTCGATTAACAAATTGATCATTTAGTAGATTTAGTATACTATGTGCTAGGTCATATCTTGTATTTTAATCTTCTTTAATCTCATTTTTTCATTGTATCAAAAAATATTCAAATCTTTTATTGAGTCAGTAGCCAACTTTTGAATACATAATTTTTCTTATACGAGTGACTAATCAAAGTGACCTTCCTCTATTCTAAATTATATTGAATTTTATTTTATTTGCTTTCGTAGAATTGTCCTGTAAGATTGTATCAAACATACAGGATTGTATCAAACATAATCTTCTAGTAACATTTTAAAGTTGTAAACTTTAAATTTAATTCTTAAGAGTTAGATCAGAGTCTTAAATGTATACTATAATGCTCTTTTAACCTCTAAGCCTTCCACAATGTAAGTTGAGACCTAATGATTTGCATTAATCCATTTGTGGTTGTTTTTGCATACATGGTAAGAGTTATGTGCTAAAGTATTAACTCCTTTTTATTAAGAATGTATGTCTTTTGTTAACATAAAATCGTTCAAATATTTATTCAAACATACCAAATGCTGAACCTAAGTTCACTTGCCTACTTTTAAATTCATCTTTCTGAACTCTCCGCTGGAAACTTAATATAGATATAATAACTTTATGATCACTCTAAACTAATATTATTTTAACTATAAGTGCCCATTGATTCATACATAAAATATATCATATAAAATCAACATATTTTAGAATCAAGTACTATGTAGTACTTATTCCTTTACAAATAATGTTAACTCATATTTACATTTAGACATGAAAATATATTGAATGAACAAACATATAGAAATGTTAATCAATCACATATTGATATTAACGTCACATGCTTAATATATATATATATATATATATCTTAATATTGTCATTGGGTCTGCCACCATATCTAGTGTAGATATATACTTCGTGGTCACTTTTTCTTATGCAATTATATCTTTCTCATAATGATAACTGGTATCTATATGCTTAGTTTTATAATAAAATTTAGGCTCTTTAGTGTAAGCGATTACTACTTGATTATCACAGTTGATTATTATTAGATCAATCTCATTTTAAATGACTCCCGAATTAACCAAGAATCATCTAATCCATGTGATTTCTTGCATTGCTATTGAAAATGCAATAAATTTAGCTTCTATTATAAATAAGGAAACATATAATTAGTTTTTATTTTTCTTTAACATAAAACCTTTGTTAAGTAAGAAAAGAAATATTCAAAGGTATGTTTTCTATCATCTAAATCCCCTCCCCAATTTGCATCTATATAACCTTGTACATATAGGTCGTTACCTAAATAACATAATGCATAATTAATATCACCTTTTAGATATCTTGATATTCTCTTCAATGCTTTCCAATGTGCTTGTCCTAAGTTTGACTAATATTTTATCACCATTATAAAAAATAACAAATGTCTAGCTTTATACAGATCATGGCATAAATGAGAGTTCCAGCCACGCTAGAATAGGGAATGATCTTTTGAAATCTTAATTTCAAAAATACATTTAGCTTCACCTATATATTTTTTTTCTCAAATTTGGATGATAAGTAGTATTTGATCTACTTAACAAACTCATTGTCATTTATCTTTGAATCTCTCATATATCCATAATGGTCTTCATTAAGTATATGAAAATAATATGAACTGATTACAAATGTACAATTGTCCCAAGGATTGTTGTAGATTGTAAATTTATTTTAATAATTGATATACTTTATGTTCTTGGTCCATCTTAATGAAACCTAAAAGTTGTTCCATATAGATATGTTCTTTTTATTGTACATTTAGAAAAGCATTCTTTACATCTATTTAATGTAAATCAAGATCCAAACTAACTAATATAGCTATGATTAGACAAATTGAAGCAAACTTCATGACAGATGAAAATGTCTCATCACAACCAATTCCTTCCTATTCTTCCTATTGTGATATCTTTTGGTCATAAGGCATGGCTTATATTTTTTTGATAATATCATGAACTTTTTACTTTAATTTAATAAATCAATTGTTCCTAATAGCTTTATGCTTGTTAGGGAGATCAAACAAGTCCATACTTGATTTGAGCTTAAATAAGGCGTTTCTTCTTTCATTGATTTCATTGATTCTTCTTTAGTAAGAATAGTAAGGGCCTCATGTACATTCCTTAGCTCATCTACTTTTTATGGGATAATTATGTGAATTTTCCTTCTTTTTTGAAATACATTGGGGAATTATTCCATGTATACTTCAAATAAACAAGATTAATAAGAAACATACTTATAAACATTATAATTACTCCCACCAGGATCAAATATAGTTGGTAAAATTTTAGTGAGTTGCAACCTAAGTTGGTCTTTAGCTAATCCTTCAAGTTCTAGACTACTCGCTCTCGGATAAAGCAATCTATAAGATTCCCAATAATATAATCATTATAATTAAGATTCTCACATAAAATAGGTCTTTTCTTATTTCACGTTACTTTAGAAAGTCATTTTTTAACAATATGACCACTCGCGATCTAGATTCAGTTTCTTCTTTATTACCTCATTCAGCTATGAACGCATATTTTTATTATTCGTCATAGTATTTAATAAAGATATTTTTCTCTCCTGTTACGCCCAGTTTCTAATACATGTGAGAGAGGTCAATAATGTAGGCAATATACCTATAGTCTTAGAATTTTTTTCATTTTAGCTTTTCTACCTATCTATAATTCATTGGGTTGTTTGTATCTAATTTTGCAAGTACTCAATTAAATATATAAGTGAATGTAAGCAATGCATCGCCCTAATAGGTGATTAGTTCAAACCACTGCGACAAGATTAGTGCACCTTCTATGTCTTTTTTTGTGTTTTTTCTATGTTAGGTGTAATTTTTTTGGGTTAATAAAATCAACGTATACAAGTTTGCAATATTCTGGATTTTAATCATGTTTTTGTTAGTATATTGGATTTTTATTAACATCTTTTTATATAATAGGGTTTAAACCAAATATTGACACATTTTATGGTGAAACATTTGTCCTACATTGGGAAATTAATTTTGTTTGACAAATAGAACATAACTGGTTGTATCTATGTTCCTGGAATTCAACTATGTCATTTATTTCTATACCAAATTGTGTACACGTAAATGTCACCAAATTATAATGAGTTGCTCATTCCTTGAAGGCTGACGCATATGGGTTATCAGGAATGACTGTACAAGTAAATATGTGATGATGAGAAATCCATGAGATAGAAACAAACAGAAGATCCTGGTTACAGCAAGTACAATCATTCACAAAAGCAAAAAAAGCTTTGCCTTGCCAGTCTTTGGAGTCAGATTTTTTGTGCGGTCGCACCTGGCTGCGACGGTCTTTAATTTTATAGTTTTGTACGGTTAGCCACCCCGCGCTAGTCCTAGTCCAACTAATAGACCAAACTGGCGATATTCCATGTATCTTTATGGCCTATTGACTAGTAAGAGCCTCGTGTACCAAATTGTGTACTGTACAGGGATAGGTGGTAGGGGCAATGGTCCCAGCTGATCCTCAATAATTCGCAAAAGGATAAGGAAAAAGCTAAGCCTTCCCTTTTTTGGTCAGATTTTTGGTGCGGTTGCAGCCTGACTGCGACGGTCTTCCCTTTTTGGTATAAATGTAAAATGCAATTATATGAATAATCTCATTTATCATTTTTCTTCTATCAATAATTGATTGTCCAAAATTCACAATCATCTCAATTCAAATAAGCATTTCACAATTATTCATATAGTCAACAATTGACAATAAAACCAAAAGCACTTCCATATATAGTCCCAAATATCAAACTCCTCAGACCAATAATATCCAGAATTTTAACGATCATATAAGCAACAATTCAATAACTCACATTTAACCAAAAATAAATCAACCATAATGAGAAACATTTAAGCTAACTCACAAAACACTTTAATTAGCTATTGCCTCAACATATTGACAATATCTGAGTATTGACAATCACTCTGAGAGCCTATTAGACATGCATATAAACATCGATCATTGATAACAAATAGAGAGAATAGGTATGCAATCTTTAAATGCAATGTTTGCATCCTTTTCTTCCTAATGTTACTTTATGAACAAGCTACACTCTTTTAATCATAGCTCACTCCACGAAAATCCAAATACCATGATTCTTATACCCTCTGAAACTAGACTTCATTAGTCTTAATAAAACCAAAAATTACATGAATGCAATCTCCCCTTGGATTCCAAATTTTGTCCTATTTTTGGCAAGGAACAGACTGGCAACTAATGCTCAAACAATAATAAATCATTATCAAGACATCTTCTAACTAAACTGCTTTATAGAAGCATTAATAAGATATCAATAATCATTTTTCATGTTTTATAAATTGACAAATTTACGATCTATGGACTTAAAAATTAGGAAATAATACAAGATTTCCCTTTCTATATGACATGGTTTCTGCCCAAACTTCACTTTCAAATACACCTGGGCGAACGGGTAGGCTGACGCCCCGGTTACCCCTTTGATGGGGCCGTCTGTGGGTAGTAGTCGATCTTCGGGTACCTTCATCTGC
>JANTNU010000009.1:5189591-5212605 GCA_024752395.1 Erythroxylum havanense
ACAAAACAAAAATTTGGAGACAGAACAGAACAGAATAATAATAATAATAATAATAATAATAATAATAATAATAATAAATAATAAAATTGCTTATGTGGGATTAGAGGTATTTCTGGAAGTTGCTTATGTGTTTTGTTTTGGAGATAGAGACAAGAAATTTTGTCCTTCGGTTTTGGAAGGAATAAAAAATTTATGTCTTTATCAGATTTCTAGTCTGATTTGCATGACCATTTTGACCTTGAAAATGAGGTATTTAGGCAACATTTTCTACTAATCAAATGTTCCTTAATGTTTTGAAAGTCTAATGACATCAATATCATGCATTTTAGTTCAGTATCCTGCAAATTATAATAAAAAAATCTACATACTATTTTTATACCTCGATAATAGAACATCAATTTCAACTTCAAGCCAAATTTCCAGACTCCTAAGTACAGAATTCAAATTTAATTACTTCTTAAAAATTGTATTCATATGTCTCTAGTTTAATCTAAATCAAAAATCATTCTATTTAGAAATCTATAGATCAAGTTATTGTTAAAATACAAAAGCTTAATTAGTGGAAACTGTTATAGCTAACATTTTTCAGCACACTCTTCATCACCATTTAGTCTCTCAATCTTCCCTTAAAACAACTCATAAATACCATTAATACATTAAAACAGAACATACATCTATTTATTGCAACATTAACATTACACATACCTCAACTCTTCTATCTTGATCATTAAACACTAAGCTATCATCATATATGCTTCATTTTGCAGAACCATGAAGATTAATAATAATACTCTTAGTTGTTTTGGCTCCAAAGTTGTAGATCACGTAACCCTAACTCCCAACATCCCAATATCATCTTCATTTATGAAGGAGAAATGAGGTTTTTCTTGTAACAAGATGAAGAGCACATTGAGAGGGTGAGAAATGAGTGTCATGAATTAGAACAAATGAAAAAGAGGAAAAAGGTGAGAACATTTGGCCAGAGAAGTCAAATGAAAGACCAATTAAAAGATGGTCTTTCCAAAAGTTACGTGGGTTTAATGCTTGGCTTGGCAAGTGACACTTGTCACTTGCCACTTGTCTAATTTCTAAGGCTTTAAACTAGGTTCTCTTATTTAACTAGTCCAATCAATTCCAATTCCTACTCCAATTGTCTCCCAATTTTTCTTGACACTTATCAATAAATTCATTTGTCTTGTCACTTGGTATTTGTCCTAGTCCAAAAATACCCAAAATGTTAGAAATTTCCTAAATTTCACCAAAATTATGAAATAATTACTATTATCACCAAATAAATTTTGTAACACAATTAATCTGAAATTCACACTTTAATCAATTAAAAATCACTTATACCCAGAAAAATGTCAATGAATGCATGAACAATTATTTTAATGTATCAAAAATAAATATTCACATTTGTGTGAATATACTATGATGCATGAGCATGAAATGCACTACTAATTTCTCAATATACTCTCAATTCACTATTTTTGGGTCTACCCCCGAACATGGAATGTTACAATTCTCCCCTCCTTAAGAAATTTTGTTCTCAAAATTCATACCTGATCCAAATAGTTGTGAATACTGAGCTTTCATGGTTTCTTCTAGTTCCCATGCTGCTTCCTTAAGTTCATGGTGTTGCTAAAGTACTTTTACCAAAGGTATTGACTTGTTCCTAAGTTATTTAACTTCTTTGGCTAATATAGAAATTGGCTCTTCTTCATAAAATGAATCTAGTTGTATCATAAAACGAATCTAGTTGTACTTGAATTTCTTGCACCAGAATCTTATGTGTAACATCAAACTGATATCTTCTCAACATAGAAACATGAAATACATCATAAAACCTGGCCAATTTTTTAGGAAGAGCTAGTTGATAAGCTACTGATCGTCCAATTCCTCTCAAACTTTCATAAGGACCAATGTATCGTAGACTAAGCTTACCTTTCTTCCCAAACTGAAGCATGTGTTTCCATGGTGATACTTTCAAGAACATCTTATCTCCTACCTAATACTCAATATCTCTTCTTTTTAGGTCAGCATAGGATTTCTACCGATCATTGGCAGCTTTCAACCTTTGCTGGATAACTTGAATCTTTTCTTCAGTATCTTTCATAATATTAGGCTCGATAATCTTGTTTTCACTCAATTCAGTCTAACATACAAGAGTTCTACACCTTTTGTCATACAATGCTTCATAAGGCACCATGCCAATGCTCATTTGATAACTATTGTTATATGCAAACTCCATCAGAGATAATGATTGTCCAAGGCGTTTTATGTATATTTATATCATTGGAAGTACTAATTGCATATGAATATGATTGACTACTTGCTTTGCACATGAACTGTTTGAAATGAATTTGTTTTGTTTTAAAGCTGTTAAGTCCTAGTTGTGGGTAAATAGGCACGTCTAGAAAGGTCTGCAACTACTCCTGTGACACTTCGGTGTTAAGATTTCCGTCTCTCCTGTGACACTTTAGTGTCAAAACTTCGGTCTCTCCTGTATAAGTCCCATTACCCACTTTTGTAAATGGCTTAGCAGTCATCTAATTTTGTATTCTGATATATGTTTGATTCTGTCATAAAAAAAATTGTGTTTTGATTCTGAAGGGTTTATACCCTCTTTTGATATTCAACTCTATTAACTATAAAATCTTTCTGAAATGCATTATGTTTGGTTTATTGTTAAAACAATCTGTTAATGCATGTTTATGCTATTACATGATTTAGTATGATGAGTTATCACTTTATATATAGATTGGTTATTACTCACTAAGCTATATGCTTAGTACGGTGGATTTGCCCTGTATAGGTTTAGGTGAGGATTGTAAAGACTGGGACGAGTCAAATGCAATAGCTAATGTAGTCTGAGTCTTATTTTAATTAAAATGTATTTTGAGTTTATCTTAGCTTGTATATAGAGTGTATGACTTTGAATTGTTGTAAGTTTTTGTAATAACTATATTTCAAGCTAGTTTCGTATTTTGGAACAAATTGGTATTATGTTCATGTGATATAATGTATATTGGGATGTTTGGGAGTTAGGGTTACGTGATCTGCAATTTTGGATCCAAAACAAGTAAGAGTATTATTATTAATATTTATGGTTGTGCTAAATGAAGCATATATGATGATAGCTTAGTGTTTCCCGTAGGATCTATAGCACAATTCAGAGATACTCAGTATGATCATATTCATTTTTAAAGGCTATAATACTAACTGAGACAGAAATTATATCCTGAGGTTTTCAAAGAGACTGTATTGATGTAGGCCGAATTAGACTAACGTGTCTTCACCAAATTTGTAGCTTATTCTCTTAGCTTTAAATGGATATACCCATATAGCATCATGTTTCCTTTGAGTGAGAAGAAGTCTAGTGACAAAATCTATGGTAATGTTATCCCACTTCCACTTACAATGTTGATATGACAGTAGCTAGATGGTGGTATGATACAGGTTCCTCATTCAATGCTTCTCAGATTTATTATTATCAACCTATGATAGATGCAATAGCCTCTTATGGTCCAAGATACAAAGGTCTTTCAATTGATAACTTAAGAGGTAAAATTTTGAGTTGTGCTGTTTCTAAAATTAGAAATTATTTGGCTAAAAAAAGTAAATTGGGTACTTATGGATGTTTAATCATGTGTGCTGGTTGGATAAATAGGAGACAAGAGCCTATTATAAATTTTTTGGTTTATTATACGAATGGTTCTATATTTTTGAAATTTATTAATGTATTTGGCCTTATTAGAAATATTGAGACTTTGTTTGTGATATTTGATAAAGTTGTGAATAATGTAGGGTCGAAAAACATTACTCAGTTTATTACTAACAATGATTCTACTTAGAAAGCAGTAGGAAAAAGGTTACAGAATACATATAATTCATTTTTTGAACTCCTTATGTTGCATAATACATTGAATTAAAGCTGGAGAATATAAGAGATTGTAGGTATTTTCCTATTATTGATAAGACTATACAGAAAGCTAAAAAAGTACAAAGTTTATTTATAATCGTGCATGTGTATTGAATTTGATGAGACAAGAATTTACTAATGATAGGAATTTAAGTCGTCTTGCTACGACAAGATTTGTAACAAATTCTTATCACTTCAGTCTTTTTATTCGATGAAGAAAGAGTTAAAGACAAATGTTTATAAGTGAGAAGTAGATTGCATCTCAGTATGCTAGGTCTAATGTTGGAGTGAAGGTTTGTAATATTATACTAGAAGATAGAGAATTTTGATCTCAATGTCAATTTGTTATCCAAGTTTGTGAGCCTTTGGTGAGGGTGCATCGCTTGACTGATAATGAAGAAAAGCCAACAATAGGTTATATTTTTTATGTCATGGAGAGAGCAACGAAAGCAATCAAGACCAATCTGAAACATTAGCCTTCTTTATACACACCATATCTTTCAATCATTAATGAGAGAAGAGAAAGACAACTTTCTTCTCCATTGTTTTTAGTTGGGGCATTTTTGAATCCTAGTGTCTATTTTAGACTGGATCTTACTAAGCAAGCTGAAGTTAATAGAAAAATGTTTTTAACTATTACAACAATTGTTAGCATTGACGCGATTCAAGATTTTTTAAGCTCACAAATGGAGCTTTATAAGTTGTCTTCTAGAGATTTTGGAATGCCGATTGCTATTTGACAAAGAGAAAAACTTTCTCCAGGTATTAGTTATTTCCTTTTTTCTTGTTTGTTGAAAATTAATTATCACTTTATTTTTTTTATAACACTACTTTTGTTATCTTATGACTTACTGTTTCTTGGTGGATCAATTTGGAAATGTTCCAGAATTGAAAATGTTTGTAATTCAAATTTTAAGTCAATGTTTGAGTACAATGGGTAGTGAACAAAACTGGAGCACATTTGAACTTATCCACTCAAAGAAAAGGAATAGATTAGAGCATAAGAGATTGAATGACTTGGTTTTTTTTTGTTACAGTTTAAAGCTTCAGGAAATGTATGTTATTTTCATTATTATCATTATTAATTTTGATATAGTTTCTTATAATTTTCTAATAATTAAATTTAATTGCTTACTAAGAGTCTTAATAGCACAAGTAGTTCAACTAGCCCAATTTTCATTGATGATATTAATCTTTTGAAGGATTGGGTTTCTGAAGAACTGAATTTGGTATATATGAATGACTTGAAAGATAATCTTGGATGACAAAACATTGACATGTCATTTGGTGCATTAAATTTGAATGATAATGATGACAAAGTTCCTCTCAATGATGAGATTTTTTTATCAAATTATCACTTGAGTCAATTCAGTTATAGTGGATATCCTCCCGTTGGCGATTGAATTTCGTTCCGACGATTGAATTTCATTCCAAGTTTTTGTTTTTCCCCTTATTTTAATTTTACTAATATTTGATGTTTATGTTAAATTTTATATATCTAATGTAACTGTAAATGTTTTTGTTTCAGGTTTAACTTCTACTTGATTGTTTCTTCGTTGTGAACTCTTTTTGTAAATTGTTTAAGGATATTTATTATTTGATATTTTATGCAATTATTATTTATTAAAAATGATGAAATTGTATTATTGTAATATTTTAAAAACTGTGTTGTTTTTAATTTTATATTTGTATGATGATGATTATCTTTTTTATATTAATTGTGGTTATTATTTATATGTTAAATATTTAAAAATATTGTTATTTCATAATAATTGTGATTATTGTTTATTATTATGATTTTTAGAAACTGGTTGATATAAACAATAAACTAGTAAAGTATATAGTATAATTGTACAATATACCAATAGACTATTTTGTAATTTTTATGTAATTTTTATTTCATAAATTAAAAAAAATCTAAAATAATATCTAATATTGATTAAGTATTGTACTAGAAGCCAATCTGGTACTAGATCTACTGAAGCATGTGCAATTACTACCACGTAACACTAGACTCACTGTCGGTTCATTATAAAAAAAAGAGTTAATTACATGATTATTGTAGAAATTGATTCCGAATGACTTTTCTTGATGTTTGATCTTGTACGTCTGATTTAATGGACCTAGGACTTTTAAGTTCATTTATACTTGTTTTGGACTTTGGACCTCTTGAGTGGACCATAGTTTTACAATTTAGCAAGCCGGCCTTATTAGCTCATTGTTTAAGATTTGCTTTTGACATCATGTCACGAAGGCGGGTCGGGTTCCTTTTCGTACAAGTTTGGACCATCAAAATGCAGTAAAGAAAAACTCGATGTAACGACCAATTCAAGTCTAGAGGGTTGAATTTGGGCTCAGTCTATATTTTGTGACATGCATTATAATAAACGATTTCAAATTCTTAAGAGCTATAACTTAGGTCCTCAATTTTTTGTATAAAATTATTGACTTAAATTCAGGATTCTAAATATTTAATCTAAAGCCCTAAGTTCAAAAGCAAACTAAAATTGATGGTATCGTTATATTTTGCTCGTTAGTACCTTATCTACCTTTATATATGTATAATTGATAAATGACACATTACAAACTTCATAAATAAGCCTAATAAACATGTTGGTAAATAAACAAAATTGGCTAGCTCAAATAAAAATGCTAATAAAATTATTTTAAAAACCAATTAAAAAGTTAGCCCGTCAAAACCAAATTAGATTAATGTTTTTGTCACATATTATATTTTTTCCACATACCAATATTATTATTTAATAAATTTTAAATATAAAAATAATAAAATAATTATACATGCCTTCATATGTTTTACTTCATAATTATTTTAAAATATTTGATATTTTTAATTTATTAAATAATAAATTCATACTTTACACAAATACAATATGTGGGAGTCGAATAGCAAAAGTATTAATATGAAGTAGTTGGCCACGTCATTCACATTAACAGATAACTTAATATCAGGCTATTTTTCTAAAAATTGAAACTTTATTTTACCTTTAAGGTTTAAACTAGTATTGCAAAATTAAGTAAAATTTTAGATTTTGTATGAATCAAACCAAAAGATTTTTTAATATAAAAACGAAATCTGTTTCTAATAAAATCTCGTTTATTTCATCTTTTCAATCAAATAAGAACTCAATTCATCTTCTCTTTAGGAATTAGTTTCATCTTTCTATAATCCTTTTCATTTTAGTCAAAAGTAAGTCCATTTTCTTTCATATAAAAAATTGAAATTCATATTTTTTTTATTTATATTTCCACTATCATGACCAAGAAACAAATTTTGTAGCATACCAACTGAAAAATGGTATGAAATATATTAATAATGTATTCAGATGATATTAGTTGGTATCGGTAAAATACTGGGACTTATTCCTTAAATGACTTATATTTGTCACCCCATAGCTCTCCTTCAACTCTTTATAATCTCAACCACTTTCGTTTCCTATTCCTCATTCAACTGATTTGAAATAATTATTAGTAATGTTTGATCCTTACCCAAAAAATGTGTACCTTAAATGCGTTGTTAGTGGTTTGAGCTCAATGGATGGTGGTTTCTCACAAGAAGGTGGGCTTAGTGACTTTGTTCTCTCTAAAGGTTCCTAATTTTGATTGTCATTTAACTCCTATTCTTCTACACTTATCTCATTGTCATCTACTTCACTTTTCTACTCAATCATTGCTCTTTATTGTTTCTGTATACAATCATTCACCACATCAACTTTCATACAAATATTTTGCTCAGCCTTACTTTTTAATGTCCTATTTGTATTTAATTCAATCTTTTCATCACCAATGCGAAAAATTAAGATCCCATTATTAACAACAATGAGTACCCCCTAGTGTTCATGAATGTACGTCACAGAATGAGTGAACAATGCCTATCTTCTATAATATCAAGAATTATAAAGTCAACATAAATAACTAATTTTTCAACCTTTACTAAAACATCTTCCATAACCCTAAATGGTTTCTTTATCAAATGATATACTAACTAAATTGTCATTGAGGTTGACTTTATATCGTCCAGCTTTAATTTCCTAAAAAAATAGATAATGACACAAGATTAATACTTACACCAAGATCACAAAAACATTTAGAAAATTTCATACAATTGCAAGGAATAGTGAAACTCCCTGGATTTTTTTTGATGGTATGTTGTTGGTGATCATCAAACTACAATTGGTTGTTAAGGCTATTGTTTTCTTCTAATCCTAAGTATCCTTGTGGGAAAGTAACTCCTTTAATAATTTTGCATACTTGGGCGTATGTTCAAGTACTTTTAAAAGTGAAAAAAAAAATCAAATGTAGCTTCTTAGACTTTTCCAAAAATTTTGCAAATTAGGTCTCTACAAGGTTGTGCCTTAATCTCTATAAAAATGGTAACTTAGGTATGTATGGTGGAGGTGGAATGTAAGGGGGGTCCCTCCTCTTTTGTTACCTTTTGTTTGCCTTTCTCTTGTCTTGTCTTAACCTGATGTTTAGCTTCCTTCTGAACTAGTTTTGCCAACTCTTTCCCACTTCTCAAATGCATTTCTTTCACTTGCTCCTTTGGGTTAAACTCACTAGTATTTGGAAGCTTACTTAAAATTTTGATTGTCAATGTTGTTGCAAGCTGGCCAACCTGTACCTTTAGATTGTGAATGGAAGACACATGATTCTTGAGCATCAGGTTAGTCCTTGCTTATTTCTTCTTCTATTCTTCATCTATACTTTTAACCTTGGAGCCTATAGAGCCTATCGTTTCCATGATTCTTAAAAAACGGATCCATCTTTGACTCAAGGCTTTCATACTTTGACTCTCAATTTCCTTACCTGTCTTGGAATCTTGATGATCTTTGTGGTCTCAAATTTGTACCTGCATTGTTAGTCTAGGAAAAATTTTGGTAGTTTTTTCACAAAGAGTTATAATTATTTGAGAAATGATTGTTACCTAAAAGTTATGGCACACCTAAATAATTTGATGGTTCCCCTCCATAATTGTTCATCAAATAACATTCTGTTGACCTATAGTCATATTGTCCACATATTTCACAAATCTATTGCATAGCATTTACCAAACTAGATGAGGCATTGACATTATTCAGCTTTATGGTTAATGCCACTATCTGTGCTTGTATGGTTGAAGCTGACTCTGTTGTCGTGATTACCTTTTATTCCTTCACATTGTAAGATTTATTTCTTTCACTTGACTGCAGACATTTGTTAATGGCCATATCCTCAATTAAATCATATGTAGCATTGATGGTTTTTCTCATCAACGAGCCTCCAGCTGCTGCATCAATTGTACTCCTGGTTGTTGCGTTAACTTCATTATAAATTGCCTACAAAAACAGCTCTCTTGGCAAGTTGTGATGAGGAAAATTTCTTTGTAGCTCCTTAAATCTTCCCCATACCTCGTAGAGGGATTCTTCGCCATACTGCTGAAAGGTTATGATCTCCTTGACAGTCCAGGTTGTCTTTGTTAATGGAAAAAATTTAGCTAGGAAACCTTTCACTAATTTTTCCTATGTAGTTACATGCTTCAAATTAAAAGAATTTAACCATGCCTTTGCCCGATCTTTCAATATAAAGGGAGAGAGCCTTATCCTTGTTGCCTCATCGGATAACCCATTATACCTAAATGTATTGCAAATTTCTAAAAAATTAGCAAGCAACATTTGGATCCTCATGCGGTAAACCATAAAATTGAACAATAGTTTGCAAAATATTCAATAAAACAGGCTTAATTTCAAAATTGTTTGCTCTAATAGGCAGCCTGTGATCCCTTATTGGTTCGTATTAAACCCGAGCAGCATCAAATCCATTAACATTCTTTGGTCACTGCCTTTAAAAGAAAAAGAAATATAGTCATAATTTCTATCAACAAATAAACTAAATTAGTAAATTAACTTTTCTCACGTAATTAACTCTTATTTGTTTTATAATAAATTGATTAATAAATTTAAAATTAAAATAAAGATCTAATTTGTATAAACCTAATAACACGTATCACCAGGTTGTACTTATTTTTCTTATTCTTATTCTATACTTGTTAGTCTTATTTTCCTATTTCAGAGCTACAAATTAGGAAATTAAATTTATTTAAAAAATTCTTTTATTTTAAGCAAGCTAAGTATTTTTAAATTCAAACCATAATTGGATTTAAGTTTGCTTTTAAGTTGAGTATTTTGGTTCAGGTTGATCGAGCCACGGGCTGATCATAGTCGGCTCGACTGGCCTACGGGTAGAGGTCGGGTCGACCATGGTCTGCTCACAGAGTTACAGGTCAAGATCGGGTGGGCCACAGGTCGGGCCTGACCGTTACTTTCGAAACACCATCGTCTTGGAAGTTTTTTTTAAATGACGGATCGGGTTAGGTCGGCCCTCCTTTGGCCCATCGAGCCATAGGTTGGGCCATGGGCCAACCAATCGCAGCCCACCGGGGCACGATAGGCTGAGCCCAGCCTGGTCTATTGACATCTTTAATCTTTGTAAAGGCATAGTTTATAATTAGAAAAAATTATCATCAATAATATTTTGGAGAACATTCTCCTTCTTGCTTCCTTATTGAACTCTTTGAACTTATCAAATTTTTAACTTGTGTTTGTAATTCAAACCATCATGATTTCAGAATATGGTTATGTATGATAAGTGACATATAGATAATCTCCGTTTGTGGTTTATGGTTCAGGTGTACTGTAGATATCAATGATACATGATGGGTTATATGTGCAAAATTTTATATAATGGTTCAGGTGTACACATTTTTTTCTTGGAAGTTAACGAGAATAGTATTACTTAAGCTTTCCTTAATAAGGAGGGCAAGCACGCTTTACAAGGTTCAGCAATACATCAGCTAAAAGCATAGAACAAAATCAGCTATCAAGTTCACATAACGCATTCAGCTCAATCGAACCAAAAAGCTATACTATTGACTTTTAGTCGATGCTCTGCTGTTAGCTAGTTAATTGTCATACTTTTCTTGTGTGTCGTTATCTATGTTGATTAACGGGCGTAGAATTTTGACTATTTAAGTTGTCAAATCATAGAGTTTGAATGGCTGAAAGCCACCATTGTTTTGTTTTGGGTGAATGAATACTTGCGGTGGAGAAATGTCCATTATCATTTCTACTGATTGAAAGATGCTGTATTCAAATGTAAAGATATAGATCTGAAAGAATAATCAAATGTAAAGATATATTATTTATAAATATAAATTGAATTAAATTTGTAACTTAATTTTCAATTAATAAGTTTTCAAATATTATATGTCCACACATATTCCTGAAGTAATGGTTGCAATTTTCTATTAGTTTATTATGCTTTACAATCAATAAGTTAATCGTAATTCAATAAAATAATTATTTAAAAGTATTTTTATATTATACATATTCAAATGTACATGATGAACTCTATAAGATAAATGTATATTGTAAATAAATTTATGATGAGATTATAATTATGAGATTCATATTGCATTTATATATTATCCATAAATTATTCATAATTATTATTTTATTAAGACTAAATATTAATAAAAAATATATAAAAACTAGAACACGATATGTTTTTTTTCCTTATAAAAGAAATAGTCAATTTTATAGATTAAATTATAATGATATTTAAACAAACATGTAGGTATTTATTAGCGAATAATTTCACAGAATTAATTCGATGTGAAAAATCCATTTAAAACATTATTTATATGTATATGAAAATCCTTATTGTGATGAATATATAAGTGATCATTTGACTTGAGATCACTAAAGTAACTAATGTAGGAATTTTTATATTTTGATACTACTTATAAATTATTATAATTGAAAGTAGCTTCTTAGGTTGTCATTGGATATAACATGAATTACATGAAGGTAGTTGAGTGATTAATATATGATCAATTACCTTAAAGCAATTAGGAAGAATATTTCGTTGTCTTCGATTAGTATTGATTTAAGAAATCCTTGGCAAAGGTAGAATAACATTTTGTAAAATAGTTTGCTAATATGATTAATAGAATCAATTATTAACAGTAGAGAATTAACATGATTGGACCTAAATATAGTAGACATTATTTCTATGCTCTATGTCTACTTGAAACATTGTATGATGAAATGATTAAATTATATGAAAAACATCATGTACATAAATATTAGTCAAAATTGCTTTGAAATTTTTAAATATTTGGATGATTATAACACATTGATAGATATTAATCTTGATTTATATAAATTGTTTAATTAGTGACTTAAAGATAAATTAAAAGAGTTTAATTTATCTAGTCCTAAATATGATTTAGGTATAATTTATATCCACTATCAACATATTTTAAAACGTTATGAGTCACACATAAAGAATGAGTGGAAGAGAGAAAAGATGTTTTAGTTAAGTTAAATTTGATTGTAAATCTTGAGAAACTTTATTATTGAATAAGATATTAGATCTTATTTGTGCATAACTAGTATTTAATTTACCTAACACTCTCTACAATTGTTGTAGGGTTATCACAACTTGTTATATGGATATCATTAAAAGTCAAACACTTATGTACCTGAAGGTGGTTAAGATGAGCCTGTTTCATAAACAATTCAACGAAAACAACAAAAAAGAATTAAGTTTCACACTAAGGTATAAATTAAGATTTATGCTTTATTAAGTTTTATGTATTAATTATATTATAGATTTTAAGTGATCTTCACCTTTGGGAAATCAAAATAAAAGGTATTGTTGATAAAAATCTAAAATTGAAATAAAAATGATAAAAATTAAATTTGGATTTGATTTAATTAATTAATCTTAAATTTAAAAAGTTCAAATGAATACCTTTTAATCATTCAAGTGTTGAATTTAATCTAACGTGTGGGCATATATATTTATAAATTAATTATATATTATAAGCTATCATAAGGTTAAGCCCTGTTAAAGTGGTCTATTAAGGTTAAAGACTTTGGTCTATATGACATCTAATAAAGTACGGGTTTTAATATGTAGAGGCCGAACAGTTTGATTTCTATTTTATGATGGGGTAAAATTATATAAAGAATTAGGGTTATAGTTCCTAAGTTATATGAATGATTATCTTTGATATCCCATCAGTCAGAAAAGAGATGGTTCTTTAAAGAAAATAGATGTACATATTGACTTAAAAGACGAATAACCACAAGACTAAAAAATCATGTTATTCTCATAGATTCAGATACGCTTTCACAACAAATCTAAGTATTCTTGATGATTTGACATGATTGTTTATATGATTGGCGATGGTTTTCACAATGAGGTATCAAATTCTATTAAGTAGTATTGGAGCCTATTTCATATTAGATCATTGATCATTTTTTAATTTATTAGTCTTCTATATTTCCAGCAAAAATCAACGAACTTTTTTTCCCCAAAAGTATCGTATACTAGATCTTATTCACTAGATTTCTTAATTTGGTAAATTTTTCTTAATTTGGTAAATTTTCATTAACGGTGACAGAAGGGAGGAAAACAGGATAAGTTATTCGACATCTTTTTGTTCAACTGTTCAATGCTTTGTGTGAAACAGATTACAATTGGTTGTTTTCTAAAACCTTTCATCTTTATCCAATAAATGTTCCTTTCTATTTTGTTAATAAAAGCCTTTAATAGTGGTTATGCATCACATATAATAAAATACGCAACAGAAAATAAAATGAAACCCAAAAAATACAAAATCATACATGTGCCATCAGATGTAGTAAAGAATGAACTTAAGATTTGTACCTTACTAACTCCTTCATTCTTCGTTGTTTTCACCTCTTTGGGTTGTCCCAAACTACAACGACCAAAGGAGGACTTCTCTCTGTCATGATTGTGGTAGGCAGGCTACGATTGTGAGCTAAATATGATACTTTTTTCACGATCGTGGCAAGATGGGCTATGATCGTGGGCCTTTGTTTCGATTCAAGTCTTTCCAAACTTCTCCGTTATTCACTGTTGACCATAAAACACTAACAAACAGATCAAGAGACCTCAAAAACATAATAATTAAGTTCAAATTCTTGTATTAACCCATAAAAACACTTAAACATGAATACTTCACAAACTAACACAATTCTATCAAAAACATATGCTAAACAATGGAATAAATAGATAAACACATATCAAACTATACCCTAAAACATGATGCATTTCACACTTATTACATTCCCACATTTAAATGTTTGCTTGTCCTTAAGCAAACAAAACAACAATCACATAGAAACTCACACAACACATAATGCAGTAATGAGACAATGACTTGAACTTCTTGAAATAAATTTAATTTAAAACACAATGCAAAATCTGTATCTTAGAGACCAAATATACATATTAATCTAAACTCAAGTGTTAAATTGTTTACTCTTCTTAATTGCACACACTTATTTATAATTATTTGGTCGTTCATCTTTATAACTAATCTTAAGTACGTTTTCATGAAAAGTCAAACTATTACAAGTTTGGTAGGTTTAATTCAGAAACACATTTTTATTTTTATTACTTTTTATGAACATGGACTTAGTCTATTTACACGGAGGCAAACATTGTTAATGAATATCGATCTGGTTACTAAAATACATTATGCTTTTTATTAAGCTG
This sequence comes from Erythroxylum havanense, assembly GCA_024752395.1. Taxonomy (NCBI): domain Eukaryota; kingdom Viridiplantae; phylum Streptophyta; class Magnoliopsida; order Malpighiales; family Erythroxylaceae; genus Erythroxylum; species Erythroxylum havanense. The sequence goes on from JANTNU010000009.1 coordinate 5,204,101, forward strand.
CTTGGTTGGAACATCATTCTAGCCTTTTTAATCGAAAGCACACATTTGTGATGCTTGTCGATTTGGTTACTCAAATATATTACATCCTCAATTGACTACTAGCTCTATTTGTAACCTGAAAGCCAACGGAATAGTTACTTATGTTAACAAAATAACAAAATTTTTGTTGCCTACCTTGTTGCTTTAGCTACTTGTTTTTATGAAAATAATACTAGCAAAGCTACTTAGGTTAAAAAGCCTCAAATTATGCTAGTTAATAATTCTCTACAATCTAGTAGATCAAGTTCATAATTAAATCAATTTCGATCCATTTAAGCTATTGACATATTTACACAATTTACAGAATGCAACCTAACAAACTATCATTTACTCTGCAAAATTCTCTTCCAAATAAAAGGTATAACTCTCCCCACACTTGAACAATACATTGTCCTCAATGTGAGAAGAGGACAAACAAACACAAAATAAAAAAAATAAAAATAAAGAATAAATTTAGAAAAAGAGGGGTTAGAACAAGTTTCGTGGTGATTGAGGTGGTAACAGTGTTGGAATTGGAAGTTGAATGCCCTGAGATTGTTGTATTATCCAAGAATTACTTGAAAAGAGTGAGCGAATTATGATTCCAGATCAATTAAATTTACTAAATTTTTATTAGAATTCATAAAAAACTCTAACTAAACTTAACGATTTCAATGAGATTACTAAACGTGTTAATTTATGGTCCTTAGCTTGACCTTGTAACCCTGGAGGTATCTTAATTGTTCAAACAAAAGGAAATCACTTCCTTGTCCTTGGAAATCGTTCCTCTGAGATAGAGCTTGCAGCGATGCCCGTTAACCTTAAAAGATTCCTTGTTAGCATTTTCTAATTTTAGAGCTTCATGATAAAAAACTTGAATGATCATGAAAGGTCCGCTGTATCGAGATTTTAACTTCCTTAGAAACAACCTCAACCTTGACTTGTATAGAAGAACTGTGTCTCCCAATTTAAATTCCTTTTGTTTAAGACGAGAGTCATGCCATTTTTTAAAACCTTTTCCTTATAGAGTTTGGCATTTTTGTATGCATTATGATGAAACTCTTCAAGTTCGTCATGTTGCAGAAGTCTCTTTTTGTCTACTTGCTTTCAATGGAAATTTAATGCTTTAATCGCCTAGTATGCTCGATGTCCTAGTTTGACCGACAAATGACAAGCTTTTCCATATACAAGCCTATAGAGAGTTGTTTCGATAGGTATTTTGAAAGCAATCCCATAATCCCAAAGGGCATCATCTAACATTATTGCCCAATCCTTTCTGGAGTTGTTCACTGTCTTTTCTAAACTTCGTTTCAACTCCCTGTTGACAACTTCCACTTGGACACTACTTTGCGGATGGTAAAAAGTAGCAATACGGTGGTGCATTCCATATCTTTTTAAGAGAGCGTCAAAAGATCTGTTGCAAAAATGTGTACCTCCAACACTTATTATCGTATGTGGCACTCAAAATTGATTGAATAGTCATTTAATGAACGTTTGTATCGCCTTTTCATCATTAGTTAGAGATGTCACTGCTTTGGCCCAACACGAAACATAGTACACTCCCACTAGAATGTATATGATTTCCATTGAAGATGGGAAATGTCTCATAAAATCGTTGCCCCTTACATAAAAAACTTCCAATTCTAAACTGTTAGATAAAGGCATTTCATAACTTTTTAGAGATGTTACCTATTCTTTGGCATCGATGACATTGTGTTATGAAGGTCTGAGCATCCTTAAACAATTTTGGTCAATAAAATCCAATCTTGAGTATTCGAGCTACCGTTTTGTTGGCTCCATAATGTCTAGCATACTGACTTTCATGACATTGCTTTAGGCTATCCAACATTTCTTCCTTTGGAACACATTGTCTCATTATTCCATCAATGCATGACCTATATAAAATTGACTCATCTCATATATATAGGTTACACTCATGCAAGAATTTCTTCCTTTGTTAATAAGTTAGATCTGAAGGAAGTTTACCACTGGTGACATAATTTGCGATATCGACAAACCATGGTGTAGTTAAACTTTTGAGGAGCATCAGGGTTTCATCGAGGAAGTTTTGTTAATATCGTCGTTTGGCTTGCATTCCCCTCCTTCCAGTCTGGATAAGTGGTCTGCAACCACATTTTCTGCTTCCTTCTTATCGCTCACCTTTATATCAAACTCTTGTACAAGTAGCATCCATCGAATAAGTCTTGGTTTTGCATCTTTTTTGTTGAAAAGGTATTTTAACACTGCATGATCAATGAATACAATTACCTTTAAACCCAAAAGATATTGTCTAAACTTATCACACATGTATACTACTGCGAATAATTCCTTTTCTGTAGTGGTATAATTCACCTAAGGTCTTGCAAGAGTCTGACTGGTATAGTAAATCGCGTGCAACCTCTTATCTTTCCTTTGACCCAATATGCAACCTATGGCAAAAGTGCTAATCTAAATTATCTCGTCACGTAAATCACATTAACAGATAACTTAATTTCATGTTATTTTGCTAAAAATTGAAACTTAGTGTATTTTACCTTTAAAATTTGAACTAGTATTGTAAAATTAAGTAAAATTTGACAATTTTTATAATTAATCCTAAAAAATTCCAATCAAATAAAAAAATTAATCTAAAAAAGAAGTCTCTTTCTAATAAAATCTCATTCATTTCATCGTTTCTATCAAATAAGAACTCAATTCATCTTCTCTTTATGAATTAGTTTCATCTTTCTATAATCCTTTTCAATTTAGTCAAAAGTAAGTCCGTTTTATTTCATATAAAAAATTGAAATTCATATTCTTTTTATTTATATTTTAACTATCATAACCAAAGAAACAAATTTTGTACCATACCAATTGAAAAATGGTATGAAATATATTAATACTAGTTGATATAGGTGAAATATTCGGACTTATTCCTCAGATGTTTGATATTTGTCACCCCATAGCTCTCCTTCTAGTCTCTATATAATCTCAACCACTTTCTTTTCATGTTCCTTATTCAACTGATTCGAAATAATTATTAGTAGTGTTTGATCCTTACCCAAAAATGTGTCCCTTAAATGCCCTGGTAGTGGTTTGAGTTCAATGGTTGGTGGTTTCTCACAAGAAGGTGGGAGTGGTGACTTTGTTCTCTCTAAAGGTTCCTAATTTTAATTGTCATCTAACTCTCTTTCTTCTACACTTATCTCATTGTCACCTACTTCACTTTTATGCTCAATCATTGCTCTCTATTATTCCTCTATACAATCATTCACCACATCAACTTTCATGCAAATGTTTCGCTCAGCCTTACTTTTTAATGTCTTATTCATATTTAATTCGATCTTTTCATCACCAATACGTAGAATTAAGATCCCAACATTAACAACAATGAGTACTTGCCTAATGTTCATGAATGTACATCCCAGAATGAGTGGACATTGCCTATCTTCTATAATATCAAGAATTATAAAGTCAATATGAATAACTAATTTGTGAACCTTTACCAGATCATCTTCCATAACCCTAAATGGTTCTTTATCGAACGATCTGTTAACTGAGTTATCATTGAGGTTGACTTTATATCGTGCAATGTCAATTTCCTAAAAATAAACAATGACATAAGATTAATACTAGCACTAAAATCACAAAAATATTTAGAAAATTTCATACAATTAACAATGCAAGGAATAATGAAACTCCCTGGATCTTTTTATTTTAATGGCATGTTATTGGTGATCATCAAACTACAATTGGTTGTTAAGGCTACTGTCTGCTTCGAATCCTTAGTATGCTTATGGGAAAGTAGCTCTTTTAAAAAATTTGCATACTTGGGCATATGTTTGAACAGTTCTAAAGTGAAAAACTCAAATGGTGTTGGACCCTGATCTTTTAGTAAAATTTAGAAATATTAAATGAAATTAAATGAGTATTTTTGAGTATGTATGTGTTGTGGGTGTTTTAGAGTTAAATGAAATTGATGTGAAAAGAAGTGCATTTTAGTTTTTGATGATTTGAAAATTTTGAATAAATTTGTGTGTGTAAGGGTACCATGACAATTATAGTGAATAATTTGATTTGAATGGAAGTTGAAAAGCAATAAATGATTAGTGAAAGTGTTAAATTTTAGGGAATTGCAAGTCTGACTTTTTGGGATGAATAGTAATAAAGAGTTGACTTTTTGATATGAAATCTTTGTAAATTTTTTTGGGTTGATTTAGGCAGAATTTGATAAAATAATCTTCATAAAAGTTGTAGCTTCTGTTGATAGCTTTCTATTGCTATAAAGTATACATGTTTAGGTATTTCTATTGCTATAAAGAAATAGAAATAGCTTTCTATTTCTGAACATGTTTAGGTATTTTAGTGATATCTTGATCTGTAGAGATCTAATTGAGTTGGTTTTTATTTCTAAATAAACTAGAGATAAGGAATTACAAGTTATCTGAAGGGAATTTTAATTCGAACTCTATGACCTTAAATTTCTAAATTGAACTTGAGTTTAATGTTCAGTCTTGGATTAGTAAGAGCTGAAAGTATCTTGGCCATAACTTTTTCTCTAGTCATCCGAATGTGATGATTATTAATTTGGATTAAACTAGAGAGATAGGGCTACAAATATTATGATGGAATTGAATTTTAATTTAGTCTCTAAGACAATCAATTTTCGGATGGAAATAAATCACAGGAAAATGTTTTAGCATACGAATAGTCCAAAAATGTTTGGGGTATAACTTTTGAAGTATTGAACCAAATTGAATGATTTTGCTGTAATTATAAAATTGAGACTATAAGGAACATTTATCTAGAAGGAAGTTTTAGCAAATTCCTTTAATTTGATGATTAGAAAAATGTCCTAAGTTAATCATGATTTAATGATATTTTGAGACTTTGATTTATTTTATGATTTTGATGATTTAATTAGCATGTTAATGTAAGTAATTAGCATGTTAATTTGTGCAAGGCCATATGATATGGAGTGAATTATTGAATTAAAGTGTTAAAAATGCATGAAGGGCAAAAGTGGAAGATCACTTAAGGTTTTAAGTTATAAGGCTTATATGTAAGGGCAAATTGGTCATTTTGCACTAATTAATGGCACACTTGTAATTAAGACTTGTGAGTCTTCTTATTAGATGAAGCAAGCACGAAATTAAAAACAAAATACAAGAAAAGAGAGGAAGAGGGAGAAGAGGAAGAAGAAAGAAGAAGCTAGGTCACGATTTTTGTTGGGTTTCAAGAAGGATTTTAAGTTGATTCAAGAAAAAAAAGGTGGAAGAAGATAAAAGCTCCCATGTGAGCTAAGAAATTTCGAATTTGGTAAAAGATCAAGGTAAGGGAAATTTTTATTTTGTGGGATTTTGAAAGAATTGTATTTTCGATAGCTTGAGAATTGTATGGGTTTGAGTTTTATTATATCAATTTTGGTGATTGCATGGTATGGATTATTCAATTTTGGATTTCTATGAATTAGGGAATTTTGCTTTAGAGGAAGGGAAATTAAGAGAGGTAATGGAGAAAGAGAGGCTTTGGACAAGTATTTAAGCATGGGTATGAGGTGGGTACCATGTTTATAATTTGAATTATGAGCCACTTATAAGGTTTCGAAAAATCAAGAAAGATAAATGCTTTCAAATTCATGGTTTTGAAATGATTCGATAAATTGCTACAATGGTTAAATTCATTGTTTTTAAATGATTATTTGGATTGCTATGATTGTTGCATTTTCTTATGTTTTGAATGATTGAGAATTGCTATGTCAATTTATATGAAATTGTGAATTTCGGAATGTAAATGTGTCTGATATGACATGGTTATGAAAAAATTAAGTTTTTGAAAGGTTTCTTTGGGCAGTTCGATTTTCACGTGTGAAAATATGTTATGTGGGTTTGGTTAGATCCCATAAATTGTCAAGTCCACTTGTCGAAGACTTCGCTCGCCTACCCATTAGTGGCATGGGAGCTCCGTTAAGGACTCCCATAAATTCATGGCTACACTGTACCACTATGCGGAAAGGTGTAGTATGTTCTATTTACGACTACACGGGACCGCTATGCGGAAATGTGTAGTACGTTTTATTTTCTGGACCAACCCAAACTATTTCTGATGTGTTATGTGCTTATGTTTTATTAATAAATGTGATGCATACATGTTTTAAAATTGTTCACGAATGTTTTGAAAAGAACTAAAAAATTTGAAAAATAAGTATTCAATGTCTTCAATTGTGAAAATTTCCATGAAATGATAATGAGTTTTGAAATTAGTTTTTGCTTATTTTTCTGTTATAAACATGTTATCCACAAGCTGTAAAGCTCATCTCCTTTCATCCCCTTCTTCAGGTATCCAGAAGGAGATCGGATGAAAGCAAGTTAAGACCTCCGTTCATTTGTATATATGTTGTACGGTTACGTTAAATGGTTGTAAGAATAAAATTTTAGACTTTTGTTAAGGATTTTGGAATTATTGTATTCTTGTGTATTTCGGATTTTGAGATTGAAGTTGTATTGTGGCTTAAAAATGTCACTATTGCTTGGTAATGCATTTCTTTTGGAGAATGTAAATGAATTATGGATTTGTATATGGAATAGAAAAGTGAGTTATGATTTTATATATAAATTGCATATGAATGTGTTTGGATGTGTTTGGATTTCGGACAAGAGGTCCGATGATTTTGATTATTGATTTGAATTATTGAAGTGCTATGGGTATGTATGTGTTTGTTTGTGTTGGGATTCCGAATAGGAGGTCCAATGATTGTAATGATTGAGCTGAATATTTGAAGTGCTAATTGTGTAAGAATTGATGGTATTTAATTTTGTATGTGTGAGATTTTATGGAAAAGAAAAAGAAAATATATGATTTTTTTAAAGATGAATTATGAGATATATATGAATAAGAAGAATCTTATGAATTGAGATTTGAATGTGGATGAATTCCAATTGGAATTTTGTATTTGTTTTGGAAGATGAAAAAAAATTTATACCGATCTGAAATTGCGTAGATCAAGTGTGTCTTGAGTTTCCAACGCTAGTTTTTCTAAGGTACACGTTTTCGGATGTCAGAATTTGACCCTTCACATTTTGATCCGATTTAATTACTTTGTTTTCCGCTTTATGTGAGCAAGAGTATAAGTGTTAAGGTTTAGTTTAAGCTGCTCGTTTTTGCATGCTTTTTGATCTGTTATTTCGTTCGGGTTTAGATTTTCTTTGTTTTCTTCGGCACGTGTTTTCTTGATTGGTTTACGTTTTATGCAAAACCACGTTTGTTTTTGGCCACTTTTGCTTTATGATCCGTTCTTTCGTTTCCGCCACTTTATTTTTCGATTTATATTTCCGAGGTTGGGTTCCAAAAACGGAGCTCAACAAAGGTAACTTCTTAAACTTTTCCAAAAATTTTGCAAATTGGGTCTCTACAGGATTGTGCCTTAATCTCTATAGAAATGGTAACTTAGGTACGTATAGTGGAGGTGGAATCTAGGGGTTCCTCCTCTTCTATTACCTTTCGTTTTCCATTCTCTTCTCTTTTCTTAACCTGACCTTTGACTTCCTTCTAAACTGGTTTTACTAACTCCTTCCCACTTCTCAAATGCTTTTCTTTCACTTGCTCCTTTGGGTTAGACTTACTAGTATTTGGAAGGTTACCTAAAATGTTGATTGTCGATGTTGTCGCAAGCTAGCCCACCTGTACCTTTAGATTATGAATGGAAGACACATAATTCTTGAACATTAGGTCAGTCTTTGCTTGTGTCTTCTTGTATTCTTCATCTATACTATTAATCTTGGAGCCTATAGAGCCTATCGTATCCATTATTTTGAAAAAATGGGATTCCATCTTTGATTCGAGGCTCTCATACTTTGACTCCCAATTTCCTTACCTATTTTAGAATCCTGATGGTCTTTGTGGTCTCAAATTTTGACCTGCATTGTTAGTCCAAGAAAAATTCTGGTGGTTTTTTCACAAAGAGTTATAAGTATTTGAGAAAGGATTGTTACCTAAAAGTTGTGGCATACCCAAATAATTTGATGGTTCCCCTCTATCATTGTTCATCAAATAACATTCTGTTGACGTATAGTCATATTGTCTACATATTTCACAAACCTTTTGCGTAGCATTTACCAAACTGGATTAGGCATTGACATTGTTCATCTTTCTGGTTAATGCCACTATCACTACAACAATTTAATATAATTCACGACGTCTTTAAAAAAAACGTCACAAATTGTATAGAGTTTTTGTGATGTTTTTAAAACGTCACAAAAAGATCTCATTTTTAGCGATGTTTTTGTAAAACGTCGTAGATATGTCAAAGCTTTTGTGACGTTTTAGAGATAAAACGTCACAAAATGAAAACTTTGATGATTTTCGAGAGAGAACGTCGCAAACGTTCTAGCATATTGACTCACAGTCTGCCATGTAGCTCTCTCCCCAAACCATACACAATGCAGGACACACTCCATCACCTTCGCACTACCAAATCCCCTTTCCCTTACCCCAAATCCCACAACCATG
>JANTNU010000009.1:5215791-5228729 GCA_024752395.1 Erythroxylum havanense
CCAGATGCGAGGGTCTCGGTGTAGCTTCCATAAGTTAACCAGCAAACGAGTGCCCTTTTGGACATAATAGCTACCAACATAACAGTCTTCGGTGGCCTCACGAATTCCTGTTATTGGTCCTGGTGGATATAAGCGCAGGGTCTCCTTCACAATTGCTTGCAGGTAGTTGAGCTTCTGAATGTCAGATTCTTCCACCAATCGTCCTTTTCCTACATGGATGTCAAGCTCCTCTTGCGCTGTCTTCAACACCTTTGGGTTATTTAGTAGAAGACAGAGTGCCCAAGTTAGCGTAATTGATGTACTTCCTGAGCCCGTGAATGTAAGAATCTGCAATGTGCAAACGAATCTTCATATACTGGTTGGTAGAAACAGACCGCCATATATTGGTTTTGCAATTATTTTTAGTCTCATGGACGTTTAAACTTTGCCTGCCTCATTTTCTCACAATTCAGTCATCGAACCAATCTTTGTTTGAATGTTCACTTGTTCTACCTTCGACTGGAACTTGAGATTAGGCAATCGAAGAGAAAGGTAGAGCGCAAGTGGTCTCTTATTAATAAATTTTCATTTAATAAAAATGGTCAATAATTAATCAGATAATTAAAAGAAAGAATTCTTGCGAAAGCGTACCAAAGCTGTTGACTTTATCACATCATCGCGGGAATGACCTGAAACAGCAGCACCCTCACCGAGGTTCGACAACATCACGTCCATGAAGTCACTTTCTCGGCTCTTCTCACCATCTGATCTCCTCCTGATCATGTGCTCCTCCAACCAATTTTCAATCACCGCATCAAGTTCCTTTGCAGTCCTCTTCATAGCGCTGATATGACCTCTAATGTCCATCCACTCAAGCCATGGAAGTGCATCGGAAACCACAAAAACCCCAGTTAGATACAAAGCGTCTTCTAGTGCCTTTCGGTACCTCCATGGTTCGCTGTTTTCTTCATTGTGCATATCGCTATCAAATCGCTTGCCAGCTACCAATCTCAGGCTTATGTTGAATGTCAGGACCTCTAACAATTTACTTATTGTCACTCTCGTACACCAATCCGCAGACTCAGAACAAAGACTATGCAATTCTTTAATGAACGTGTCCACTTCCGATGTTCGGACAAGTTTTAGCAACTCTAGTCGATGATTTGATAGAAGATGAACAGTTGCGAGTTTCCGAACATCGCGCCAATATTGTCCGTAGGGGGCTAACGAAAAGATGGCATTGTTATAGCCCATGTGTTTCCCTGCAGCTATGTTTGCCCTAGAGGCCAGAACTCTGTCGTTGGTGGTAAAACATTCCTTAACCATCTCCCAGCAACTCACGACCAGCACTTGGCGAGCTCCCAATCTGAGTGTGTAAATGGGGCCACATTTATCAGCGAAGGCTCCGAGGATTTTGCATGCCGGTTCTGGCCTACCTAGAAGATGCAGGTGGCCGAGCAAAGGCCAATTTCCCGCTGGCTCTGGGGCTTTGATTTTCTTACTTCTGCTGACTTTCTTGGGTACGATTCGGTACCTAGCATAGATAAGAAGCAAACCTAGAGTCGCTAGAATAGTTTGGACATAGGCAGACATTTCCATGATGTCCGGGGATTAGTGTTTTGGTGCTAAAAGATTTGCGGAGGACTGGATTGCTATTTGTATTGAGGGGGGTGACAATATATAAATGAAATTTAACAGAAAAAGGTTGGAACAGGTCAATCAGGGGCCACTTATTTTGTGACGTCTTCATCTGTGGCGTCATCTCTTGTCCAGTTAGGTGAAGAGGAAAGGTAGCTATCATTTGCTGCAAAGGTGTTACACACTTTAGATTTTAGAGGAGCTTAGCCACACAAAAAATGAGTGGTATTGCAGATCTTTTGTTAATTGTCTTTGTAAAATCGGTTTTGATGTCGTTGATTTATTTCTATTTGGTGTAAAATTGTGTGGTAAGTATGTTGAATTTTTTGTTTGTTCTTTAAAAAACCTAGAACTTGAACCAAACCGAACCATTCTTTTTTTGAAAATCATTTCTTTCAAAATTTTCAGAACCTATTAAGTAGCTTTTTTCATGAAATTGATTGTAGGATTTGATAGATCGTTAAATTCTGAATCAAATGACACCAATTTCGTTGAAATCGGACCAAAATTGAGATTGTTATAGATGTTTGATGAAACGCCCGAACTAGGTCGGACTGCTCGAATTTTTGATTTTTCGGGTGAAGAAGACGCACCCCGACCTGGTTGGTCTTTCCCCACGCGCAGTGATGACGCGTGTAGCCTGCTGCCTTGGCCGTTTTGTACCAAATTTTGTGTGTTTGTTCTATTTGCCCAAATTTTGTGTGTTTGCTCTATTTGCCCAGTTCTATTTCATGGTATTTTTTCAGAATTTTTTGAATAATAAAATTTTTATTTTTATTTTTCTCGAATTTTAAAATTCATAAATATATATTGTACTCTCTGAATTTTCTCTTGAAAATTTTGTACTTTTTTCTAGTATTATTTGAGCTTGTAAGGTCTTGTGTACTCTCAGCATTAAGTAGTTATGTATCAAAATTAATTTTAGATGTAATTTATGCATACCATGTGTTTCTTACTTTTCTCAACAAACTACTATTTAGGAAAGAAGTTTCTACATCTACTTGATAGAGCTCTAAATCAAAATGAGCAAGATTGTGGAATTGAAAGAAATGATTTTCAGAATCTTTAGTAATTTGTCAGGCATAGTGTATTACGCCTCAATTCCACAACCTTGCAACTATCTAGCAAAAAGGTCAGGGCTTCCAGTTTCATCATATCGATCATAATACTCACCACCTCTATCAGATCTTACATATTTGATCTACTTCTCAAGTTACAATTCAATAACATTTTTCTGTGACTTAAAAGCATCTAGCGATTCAGATTTCTCATGCAACAATTCAATCCAACCATATCGAGAAAAATTATTAATAAAGGTGATAAAGTACCTATATCTTCCCATGAAAATAGGCCTAATAATCCATAGATGTCTGTGTGAATTATCTGTAATGGTTGCCGTGATGCTAGAGGTAAGGTATAAAGGTATAAAGCTAGACTTGTTGCAAAGGGGTATAACCAGATAGAAGGTATAGACTATAAAGAGACTTTTTCCCTATTCTCTACTAAAGATTCATTACTTATTGTAATGGCTTTGATTGCTCATTTTGATTTATCAAATGGATGTGAAAACAGGTTTCCTAAATGATGATTTATATAAAGATGTGTTCATGAATCAGCCTGCTGTTTTTGTTGAGAAAGGTAAGGAATACATGGTATGTAAATTGAGAAAATCCATTTATGGGATGAAACAAGCCTCCATACAATGGTACTTGAAGTTTGACCAAATTGTTTGCTGCCTTAGCTTCAAGAAAAATGTTGTTGATTAATGCATTTACTTGAAGAATAGTGGGAGAAAATTCATTATTCTTGTCTTATATGTTGATGACATTCTTTTAGCCAGTAATGATATGGTTTTTTTTAACTAAACAAATGTTGATAACAAATTTTGATATGAAAGATCTCGACGATGCTTCTTTTGTTCTGGGCATTGAAATTCATCGTGATAAATTGCATGGTGTTTTTGGTCTGTCTTAGAAAAGATATATTAAAAGGATCTTGAATAGATCCAATATGAAGACTTGTAATCCTTACAGTGCACCCATTTAAAAGGGTGACAAACTCTTGAATAGCCAGTGTCCTAAAAATGATAAAGATAAGTTAGAGATGAAAAACGTCTCATATGCTTCTGTTGTTGGTAGTCTTATGTCTGCTCAAGATTGTACACATCCTGATATTAATTTTATTATTTGTGTACTTGGGAGATACTTGAGCAACCCTAGTGTAGATTATTGGCAAGCTGTGAAACGAGTTCTGAGGTATCTACAAGGTACTAAAGATTACATGCTCACTTATAGGATGTTTGACCACCTTGAGGTGATAGGTTATTCTGATTCTGATTATGATGGCTACCCTAATGATCACAAGTTCACATCAGGATATGTCTTTATGCTTATTAGAGGAGTTGTATCTTGGAAAAGTGTTAAACAAACACTTACAACAATTTCAACTATGGAGCAGAGTATGTGGCTTATTACGAAGCTACTCGATAGCCAATATAGTTGAGGAATTTCATTTATGAGCTTCATCTTGTGGAGAGTATTTCCAGACCTCTAACTATATATTGTGATAACTTTGCTATGGTGAGCTTGTCTCAAATATGTAAGAACTCCAAGTGTTTGAAGCATTTTGATACAAATTATATGTTTGTTAGAGAGAAGGTTAAAGAGTTTCAGACCTGCATAGAGCATATACCCACCGATCTTATGGTAACAAATCCTCTATTTAAAGGCTTGAATGTTAAAGCCTTTGTAAGTCATGTAAATTGTATAGGTCTATTTAGATCTTTTGATGCCTTGAATAAGTGAGAGTCTGTCTTTTATGTTCATTTTTGATAGCAACATTGTATTTGTCTATTTTGTTATTCAATCTAGAGACTTTTGCTTATGATTGTTGCTATTATTATTATTGCAATATACTTTATTGATATACTACGTAGATACGTTTAAATGTTTGAATATATAGGGCATTTTTTTGGAGACATTTTATACTCAGTCTTATTTGGTTGTTCTTAGATATTTTGTTAAATCTCAGTTGGCATCTTGGGTGGATGCTTGGGCCATTTTGTTTAGAATTCTATAAACAGATCAGTGTATTTCCTTATGACACATTCTGTTTAGGTCATCGAGGTATGAGTATCTTGCATATATGTTATTAGTACTCCTATCGGGTCTGATTTCTATACTATTGAGATACTTGTAACCTCATTTTGGACTTATGATTGAGAGATTGTTGGCTCTATTTTGACATCCTATTGTGACTACATATTGTTATACTAATATGAGGATTTGTCTTTGTTATTTATTGATGTTAGTTATGTTGTCCAAGCGGGAGAATGATATAATTTTATTATTAATTTTGTGGACTAGCATAATAAACATAATTTTGTACAAACCCCAATTAATTATATGTCAAGATAACTGGGCTTGGTAATTATCTCTCAAACGTGTCATTGGGCCTATATTCATGGGCTTGCTATGATGGATAAGCTTGACCCATGTTTTGCAGTGCACAGGAGGCCCTACTGCTAGCCAACCTTAAATATAGTTGCCTCATTGAGAACTATATGTGTTTTTTCTAATCAGGGTTCAGAATAGCAGTAGTCAATCCTCTGCGTCTCCGTTACTTCACTTAACAGAAATCAGCAATGGATTCAATTGTTCCTCAATTTTCAAGTATTTGTCCATATAATTATTGAATATAGCATGTTACAATCCTAGGGTTAATTAATTATATTGATTATTTATGAAATTAATCTGTAATTTCGTGTCTATTATTCTTCATTAGATTTATAGTAATAATATTATTATGCATGATATTCGACGTATAGTCATAATTTTTGTCAAACCATCATGATTTCATAATATGGTTATGTATGATAAGTGACGCATAGTCATAATTTACGTTTGTGGTTTATGGTTCAAGTGTATATTGCATTAGCTTCATTATAAAATGTCTACAATAACAACTCTCTTGGCAAGTTGTGATGAAAGAAAACTTCTCTACAGCTTCTTAAATCTCTCCCATACCTCAATAGAGGAATTCTCCATCATACTGCTGAGAGGTTGGTGATCTCCTTGACAGTCGAGATTGTCTTTGTTAATGGAAAGTATTTAGCTAGGAAACCTTGTACTAACTCTTCCCATGTAGTTACATGCTTTGAATTAAGAGAAGTTAGCCATGCCTTTGCCTGATATTTCAATATGAAGAAAAAGAGCCTCATTCTTGCTACCTCCTCGGATAAACCATTATGCCTAAATGTACTACAAATTTTCAAAAGAATTAGCAAGGTGAGCATTTGGATCCTCATGTAGTAAACCATAAAATTGAACAATAGTTTGCAAAATATTCAATAAAGCAAGCTTAATTTCAAATTTGTTCGCTTTAATAGGTAGCCTAGTGATCACTTTCGGAACTTCTTGTGTGCATACACGTATGACATACAAGAAAAGAGGATCAAATAAAAATAAAAAGAATGCTCAAATAAAAACAATTCAAGTCACCCTTGATGCTAGGTGGAATCCCTAGAAATAACGTAAAAAACTTGATAAGGAATTGAGAAAAGCAAGACGTTAAGATGAATTTGAAAAGATAATGGAGGATCAAGGAGATCAGTTTTAATGTTGTATATTAATAATTTTAGTTAAAGAAGATATTATGTGTTAGTGCACTGATCATGTTTCTTCCTTTGGGATAAAATTTCTTTCGTATAAGCAAAGTGTCCTTCTTTCTCGAGTTGTTCTCTTTATTCATCTTATGTTTATGTAAGTGCACTGATTAGAGTTAGTTAATTTCGGTTGTCTGCTGCTGTTTCTGATTCTAAATGTAGATCTGTTCGTTGGGTTTGTGACATTTACTTTTTTTCCTGGTCGCAAGAGTCTGGAATCTTGAATCTGAACTCTTGAGATATTTTGAGTATTTTTGAAGCATGAGTTTGACCAACTTTAATTATTCGATGGTGTTGGCTAGTTAATTGTTCTAATTGTCTTGTGTGGCGTTATCTATGTTTGATTAACGGCCTTAGAAATTGACTATTTAAGTTGTCATATCATAGAGTTTCTTGAAAGCCACCATTGCTTTGGCATCAGGTGACCTCGTGATTCACGATACAGGTTGTTTTCTAGAAATATCTCTTATCATGGCTACTAATTGAAAGATGCTGCATCCAAATTACGAGATTCTAGCTCATCTTATAGATCTGAAAGGATAACCAAAAGTAAAGATATATTATTTATAAATATAAATTGAATTAAATTTGTAACTTAATTCTCAATTAACTAAATTTTCAAATATTATGTGTCCACACATATTCCTAAAGTAATGGTTGCAATTTTCTATTAGTTTATGCTTTACAATCAATAAGTTAATTGTAATTCAATAAAATAATTATTTAAAAGTATTTTTATCTTATACATTTTTTTAGATTCGAGGAAACCCTGTAGGCGGTTCAAGCGGACATATCACTCCGAAAGTTCAGTTGACACACTACCTCATAGACGGACCAAGCGGGCACATCTCATCATAAGATTATAATTATGAGATTTATATTGCATTTATGTATTATCCATAAATTATTCATAGTTATTATTCTATTAAGACTAAATATTAATAAAATATATATAAAAAATAGAACATGTTATGTTTCTTCCTTATAAAAGAAATGGTCAATTTTATATATTAAATTATAAAGATACTTAAACAAACATATAGGTGTTTATTAGCTAATAAGTTTACTGGATTAATTTGATATGAAAATTCTATTTAGAACATTATTTATATGTAAATGAAAATTTTTATTGTGATGAATATATAGGTGATCCTTTAACTTGAGATCACAAAAAAAACTGCTATGACATCTAATAAAGTACGAGCTTTAATATGTAGAGACCTAACAGTCTGGTTTCTATTTTGTAATGTGATAAAACTATATAAAGAATTAGGGATATAGTCCCTAAGTTATTTGAACAATTATCTTTTCTAATATCCAATCAATTTGAAAGGAGATAGTTATTTAGAGAAAATAGACGTACATATTGACTTGGAAGACGAATAACTACAAGACTTAAGAATCACGCTATTCTCATAGATTCAGGTATGCTTTCGCAACAAATCTAAATATTCTTGATGATTTGACACGATTGTTTATACGATTGGTGATGGCTATCACAATGAGGTATCAAATTCTATCAAGTGGTATTAGAGCCTATTTCATGTTAGATCATTGATCATTTTTTAATTTATTTGTCTTCTATATTTCCATTAAAAATCAAAGAACTTGTTTTTTCCAAAAGTACGTATCGTATACTAGATCTTATTCACCAGATTTCTTAATTTGGTAAATTTCCATTAACGGTGATAGAAGGGAGGACAACATGATAAGTTATTAGGCATCCTTTTGTTTAACTGTTTTCAGTGCTTTGTGTGAAACAAATTATGATTGGTTGTTTTCAAAAGATTGTTTTCAAAAACCTTTCATCTTTATCCAATAAACGTTCCTTTCTGTTTTATTAATAAAAACCTTTAATAGTGGCCTTTCAGTAAGGTTTCAATTATGCATCACATATAAGAAAATATGCAGCAGAAAATAAAACGAAACCTAAGAAGTACAGAATCATACATATTTCGTTAGATGTAGTAAAAAATGAACTTAAGATGTGTACCTTACTAACTTATTTGTTATTCGTTGTCTTCACCTCTTCGGGTTGTCATAATGACCAAAGGATAACTTCTCTAATGATATCTACACGAAGAGCAAAGCCTGAAACGTAGAGCTCCCTTATGATAGGGTACATATTGGGATACCCTGAGGACATTACAGTACATAACCTATGATTGCTGTTGCATATTCAGCTTCTGTTGCAGCTGCTATTGTTATTTTCTTAATCTACCCGATTGGTCAAGGAAGCTTTTCTGATGGAATGCCTCTAGGAATCTTTGGTACTTTCAACTTTATGATTGTATTCCAGGCTGAGCACAATATCCTTATGCATCCATTTCACATGTTGGGTGTAGTTGGTGTATTCAATGGCTCCCTATTTATAATGTCATGCATAGTTCCTTGGTAACCTCTAGTTTAATAAGGGAAATCATAGAAAATGAATATGCTAATGAAGGTTATAGAATCAGTGAAGAAGAAGAAACTTATAATATCGTAGCCGCTTATGGTTATTTTGGCCTATTGATCTTCCAATATGATAGTTTCAACAACTCTCATTCTTTACATTTCTTCCTAGCAGCTTGGCCTGTAGTAGGTATTTGGTTCACTGCTTTAGGTATTAACACTATGACTTTCAAACGATACGGTTTCGATTTTAACCAATTTGTAGTTGATAGTCAAGATCGTGTAATTAATATCGAGGCTGATATTATTAACCGTGCTAACCTTGGTATGGAAGTTATGCATGAACGTAATATTCATAATTTCCCTCTAGACCTAGCGGTGGTTGAAGCTCCATCTACAAATGAATAATACTTCAGTCTTAGCGTGTATGAGTTTTTGAAAAAAAATTACCAAAAAGGAGCAATAGCCAATTTATTGTTCTAACAAGAGGTTTGGTATTGCTCCTTTTTTTTAGCAACATTTTTTAACTTTATGTAAATTTTTTATTTACTTCAACATACGAAATAGAAATCTTTCCCTTTTTGTGTTTTTTTTAATGTCTTTTTCTTATCTTATTTTTACAAGAACAAAGAAATAAGAAAGAAAGATTTGAACGAGAAATGTTAGAACTTCTTTGTAATTTGTAGATTTGTTAATTTGTAAGGATCATTGAGAAACTAACCAGTATTCTAGCCCCGGATAGTTCATGTTTAAAGAGCACAAGTGAGCTGTTGAATTTGCCATTTTGAAGCAAGCGTACCTGATTCGTTATAATTGTCGTACTTTCCTATTTGTCGTTATCTGTGCTGATTAACGGGCCGTAGAATTCGACTATTTAAGTTGTCAGATCGTAGAGTTTGAGTGGCTGAAAGCCGCCGTTGCTTTGGGATAACGTGACCACGTGATTCACGACAGAGGCTGTTTTCTAGTATGAGTACTCGTGGTGGTTCAAGTAGTAGAAATATCTCTTGTCGTGTCTACCAATTGAAAGATGCTTGTACTCAAATTACAGATCTGAAAGGATAACCAAATATAAATATAAATTATTCATAAATATAAGTTGAAGTAAATTTGTTTTCAATTTCGAATTTTTCAAATATTATATGTCCCTACATATTCCTAAAGTAATGGTTGCAAATTTCTATTAATGTATGATTTACAGTGAACAATTTAATCGTAATTCAATAAAATAATTATTTCAAAGTATTTTTATCTTATATATATTCATATGTATATGATGAAGTCTACGAGATAAATGTCTATTGGCCTATAATTATTAAAATGTTCATGACATATTATAAATAGGCCTATGGTTTACGGGAGTTAGTACTCTTTATCTATCCTTTTCTATAATTGTTATAGGGTTCTCACAACTTGTTATATGAATATCATTAAAAGCTAGACACTTATGTAGCTAAAGGTGGCTGAGATGAGCTTGTTTCAGAAACAATTTAACGAAATCAACAAAAAGGATCAAATTTCACACTAAGATATAAATTAAGATTAATGCTTTATTAAGTTTTATGTATTAATTATATATTAATTATATTATAGATTTTAAGTGATCTTCACCTTTGAGAAATCAAAATAAAAAGGTCTTCTTATTATTTTATTGTGTGAGACATTGGTTCGTGCTTTGATTTTCTAAGATTGTTAGTAAAGCTAACTTTAATTTAGTAATTTTATTAAACTATTTGATTGTTATTGATAAAAATCTAAAATTGAAATAAAAATGATTAAAATTAGATTTGGATTTAATTTAATTAATTGATCTTACATTTGAAAAGTTCAAATGAATACCTTTTAATCCTTAAAGTGTTGAATTTAATCTAACGTGTGGCCATATATATTTATAAATTAATTGTATATTATGAGCTATCATAAGATTAAGCCTTGTTAAAGTGATATATTAAGATTAAAGACTTTGGGCTATATGACATCTAATGAAGTACAAGCTTTAATATTTAGAGACCTAGCAGTCTCATTTCTATTTTATAATGAGCTAACACTATATAAAGAATTAGGGTTATAGTCCCTAAGTTATATGAGCGATTATCTGTTCTGATATCCCACAAAAAAGAGACAGTTCTTCAGAGAAAACAGATGTACAAATTGACTTGGAAGATGAATAACCATAAGACTTAACAATCACATTATTCCCATAGATTTAGGTACGGTTTCGCAACAAATCTAAGTATTCTTGATGATTTGACATGATTGTTTATATGATTGGTGATGCTTTTCACAATGAGGTATCAAATTCTATCAAGTAGCATTAGAGCTTATTTCATGTTAGATCATTGATCATTTTTTAAATTTATTTGTCTTCTATATTTCCAGCAAAAATCAATGAACGTTTTTTTTACCAAAAGTATCATATACTAGATCTTATTCACCAGATTTCTTAATTTGGTAAATTTCCATTGATGGTGACAGAAGGGAGGAAAACATGATAAGTTACTAGGCATCTTTTTGCTCAATTGTTCAATGCTTTGTGTGAATCAAAGTACAATTGGTTTTTTTCAAAAACTTGTCATCTTTATCCAATAAAACGAAACCCAAAACATATATAATCATACATGTGTCACTAGATGTAGTAAAAAATGAACTTAAGATGTGTACCTTCCTAACTCCTTCATTCTTCGTTGTCTTCATCTCTTCGAGTTGTCCTAAACCACAATGACCAAAGGAGAACTTCTCTAATGGTATCCACATGAAGAGCAAAGCCTGAAACATATTAGGAAGAATGGTTAGAACACACACAAAGTGTTAGCTTTGATGTATGTTCTTGAGAGAATAGTTTAGAGAATAAGTGTGTGTAAGATGAACTCTTCACATTTCTCACTAGTTTTCTTACAGTACAATGCACGAAAATGAGTGAGTTTCTACCAACTTTCAGCCTCCTCTAACCCCCATCATGAATGTAGGAATAATGGGAACTAAGTGTCCATAAATGTCACTTAATTTGGTTTGAAATGTTTGATGGAAATTTGGAAGATTTATAGGCTAGTAGCCATGCAACACTTTCTTTATTTCATTCCTTTGTAACGTTTCTTACCACGATCATATCGCTATACAATTCTAAAACATGCTCTCATATCTTGTATCACTATATAAACCAATTTTACTCATTCTTCATGTAGTGCTCCACTCTCACAAGACTCGAACCTGACATCGATAGGTGATATCTGAGTGCATGCTTCGCGAGGGTGGCATGCTAAAACACTCAATCATTTAGAAATCGGTATAATTATATATATATATACAACAACAACAAACACAATATGCAGAAATCGATACTCAATTTAGGCCCACATTCATTCATAAACATGTTCAATTAACACAAAACCATCAACAAAATTTTCAATAGCCAGTTGGGCCCTTTCACAAATACAAAACACTTGAGTCATTTCGGAATACAAATTTATACAAAAAGTTGTGGAATATACAATTCAATATAAAATAAAGAAATGCAATGCAGACACGAACTGATCCCGACTTCTATCCTTCACTTGAATGCTGTAGGTATACTTCCATTGGCCTAATGGGGTATTCTTTTGATCCTGAAAAATATTTGCAAATTTTGAGTGAGTTTTGCGACTCAGTGAGTGACCATCATCGATGGCTCACCCAATCACATAACACATAAATCACATCATCACACATTTCACACTTCACATTCAATACAATTTAATCACTTAATTAAGCATATGCAGTGCACATAAGACCTACTTTTTATTTATTATTTTATTGTGATCGAGTGCCTATACTATCCCTTAAAGGGCTCCTTGATAACTGTCTCATATAAGGCTCATTAAATGTTAAGCCTGAGGCTTTGAATCACTTTTAAGCTCGAGGCTTATTTTCGCTCGTTGAGCTTTAAGCTCTAATCGGTGGCTTCTCTGGTCACAACATCCATTATGTTTCATGCATTCATGACATGGAATGCATCATTACATTTGCATATTCCTATTCACTCACATTGCCATATCATCGGATCTTAGTCTGGCATTCAACATTAAAATTGAGAAAACCTTTCATTCATATGCAATTGCATATTCAGAACACATTTATAATCAAATGAGGTACACTTAGTTCATCTCATTCACATACAAGTAACACTTTAATATCGAAAACAATCCACAATTATCGGACCTTCTGTCCGAAAATCAACACAATCATTCACATTCATATGAGCATGTAGTAGTCAATCAATACAAAATTG
>JANTNU010000009.1:5324118-5339941 GCA_024752395.1 Erythroxylum havanense
TGGGGGCGGGGGGGGGGGGGGGGGGGGGGGAGGATTTCTTTTCCTTATGTAATTAGCTCTCTATTGCTATATAAATCATGTTAGGGTCTTGGTGAATAATCAAGCCCTCAATTCTTTTGCTAATTTGTTCAAGAGATTCCATCTCTTGAAGTAAATCTATAATTATGCATGATCTTGCCTTAAGCACTCTAATAATCTATCGACTTTTTCTAAAATTTGTGATTTTGACTAATAATACTCTAATTTAATACCATTTTCACTTGTCATCTCCTAAAACAAAACATATATTATTTTTTTTCTATTTAAGTACCAAAATATAGCTAAAACAAAAGGGATTAAAGTGAGAAAATAAGAGAAGATAATAACTAGAAATGGGAGTTCATACGGAAAATGGATTGAAAAGAATCAACATATAAGCAACACATCCAAGGCTTTATAAAATATTTAGACTTGAGGGAGAAATTTGTTAAGCTTCCATGAAAACAAAAGGAATTAATTCAATAGTGCAAAAGAGCAAAACTTTGCAAGTTACTTGACATGGATTCTTATTAATAGTTGTTGAAAAGTATAAGTTACATAAACTAACTTAAAAGTCTTTTTCAATAGCCAAAACACCAACCAGATAGTTTGAAATGGTTAGTTGGGCTAGCAAATCATTATTCTTACACCAATACTTCAGCCTACACTTTTTAAAGACCCCCAATCCAAAGAGTCCCTTGGCATACACTAGTTTAGTTCAAAGGGAACAACCCTAGTGCTCCCTCATCTTATGGTTGGGTTTTTGTAGAAAGTTACAAACAAGAGACAAACTTCTCTACCTTCACACCCCAAATCATTGTTCCTTATGCTTCAAGGACAATGAAACAATCGAACATTTATTCCCTAACTACCCCTTCTCACAAACAGTGTGGGTTCACTGCCTCACCCATTTCCACCTCAACCTCCCACAGCAAATCAACCTCCAGACCATTTTCAATTGGTTGAATCAACCCCAAAATTTCAGAACCTGTGATCCCAATCTTTTTACAATCATCCTTTCGGTTGTAGTTTATATTCTTTGGAAAGAAAGAAATGCTAAAACCTTTAAAGATGAAGCATTGGAGGTGGAGAACTTGAACTCCAGAGTGATTACCCAAGTTATGGAGCAATTCAGTGCAAACACTAAGGGAAGGTTAAGGTAGGAGTTTTTTAAGTAACTAACAACAAATATGCGGTTTCTGTTTCAGGTAAGCAAAAAGAAATATCAGAAAATATAAGTTGATGATGCTCAATCCATGGCAAGCCAATCCAGATCAGTAAAGAAAAGAGTAGGAGGTTATCAAACTTCCATAGAACATCAAAGATTAGTTAGCAATATATCAACAGTCATACTCTTTGGAAGGAACTCAGTTTAAACATGGACATAGAGCAGCAGCAGCAAGTTGAAGGTTTGATCAGAGAAGAAAGGGAGAGACTTTAGTAGGTAATGAGCTCAAAAGAGGCTTCCCTACTCTCTACTGTTTGTAGTCATTCAAGAAATGTATAAAATAGTTGTGTGTAATTGGTGGAGTTGTTGTGTGAGTTGGTTGAAACTTCTGGAAGGGTTTTCAAGTTATAAGCAGAATGGGGTACAGCCGTGTGGTCTAGAAGGAGATGTTACAATCTTTTCAAGCAAAGCAGACCACAATGAATGTAGGGTTCAAACATTAGAACCCTGGGAAGGAAAAGCCACGTGAGTGCAGAAAACAAAAGGGCAAGGTTGGAAAGGTAAGTAATAGGGTAAGGAACTAGAGCTGGTGAGAAAGTAGACACTCCTAGAAGGTTTCATAAGCCCCAAGATAATATCAATGAAGAAATGGACAGTGAAAGACTGATTGCAAGGATCATGAAGCTAAGATGTAAATGCAATATGCTCCAAAGGATGATTGCATTATAGGAAAAAGAGGACTTCTGTGTTTATAATCTAACAAGTGATTCCAATAGTTGTTGTAATGAGTTGCTACAATATTTTAGGAATTATCTTGTCAGCTTTAAGGTGAGTTGCCTTTCTTTTGGATTGGTATGAGATTAAGCCTTTCTTTTAGATTGGTATGAGATTGGTTTTTTACACAATCTCTACCTATGTACATAAACTCTTTTTCTACATTTATCATATAACTGATTTACCAAAAAAAACAAAACACCAATGCAAATGGAGAGGCTCGACAAGCAACAACGAAGGGAGAGGTGCATCGAAAGCAACTAGATCATGCACAAAGACACAAACAAGAGTGAGAGACGAATGCTAGAGTCGAGAGATAAAGAACGTTGTGATAGGACAGTATCTTTGAAAAGAGATAAATATCCAACAAATGATAACCAAGAAAAATCAAACCAATTTAACAAAAGTGTTTTTTAAATTTTAAATTCCTTCTAAAATTAGTCAATTCAATTCAGGTTCTTCGAAACTTTAAAACCCATTGGCTAAGCCTAGATTAAACCGGCCCAACTTCTAAAACGGTAGATACTAGTACATTAGTGTAAAATGTCCCAATTTTGATGTTTTAAGAAGACAAGTGACGCACGGCAATAGGGAAAGTAGAAAGGAAGGAAAGAAAGAGATCTACGGTGCACTAAATAAATATATTCCAAGCTGTCAACAGTACTTGCTGATATTCGAAAATTAATTACAAGTAGGACAACTTTCTGAACATACATATCCGATGATGCAGGCAGGGAAGTAAATAGCCTTTATACACAACCCCTAAAAGCGTTAATCAGAAAGTAGCTGTGATTTTGGGGGGACAAATCCACCAGAACGAATTTTGCCAAGGCACGCAAGGCGATTATTCTAACCACAAATGCCTTATATTATGCCAATCTACATGAAACTTCTCTTTTGATTTCACTGGACGTCCAATCTGAAGATATTGCATGTAGATAGACAAAATGGCCATACTAAGGATTACAAAGATATATACCCAGGTCGATATTGATATCTTGCAAACCTGCAAAAAACTTGCAGCTGTCAGCAGAAGGCAAGCCACCGAACTATATAATTCAGTAGGATGCGGTGCCATCTACCCTCATATTTTTGTTAAGTAAAAGAAGCAGTTGCACTCTTTATGTTATTATTTAGACCTTGCTTCAGACTATAGTGCATGGTTGGTTGCGTAAGCCTAATAAGAAAGTCTCCTCAAAGGACATTATGTAAAGTAATCAAGAGCCAGTGGCAGACATCATATGCCTGATGGTAGAATCATCAGAAGATACAGCCAAATAAATACCCACACCCGTTAGAAGCAAATGCAGAGCTTCTAGCGAAGAGGTGGTACAAGACAAACCTTTTTAGCTAACCAGTTCTTGTGAGGAAGGTTTTTATCAGCATGCTCAAGGCAATAACGCAGCATGTTAACTATCATCAAACCAGTAACTGGATCAAAGCTTTCTACAATTACATGAAGAAGCTGTTAATTCTTCAAACTCTAACAAAATTATAATAGATGTAAAAAAATGTGGTTTTAACTGATTAGTCAATTGTGACAATGGAAAAGGAAAATCAAATGGTAGACACAATCATACCTGGAATGTCAAAAATTTGTTTAGCAGGAGGGATACCAAGAAGCTGGCCGAGGTAAACACGGATACGAGCGCGGTCAGCAATTGACAGTAGATCACCATGTGTGACAACAACAACAGGTTTATCATCTGCAGTTCATAAGGAAAGAATGAGTCATAGCCTATAGGATACCATTAGAGATGATATTGCAAGATGGGAAAAATAATAAGAAAAGGTGAAAGGGACATGAAGATGATAGAAGCAGGGATAAGTACAGAGAATAGTGGAAAATAAAGTAAAGATTTGTAGTAATAAAAGGCAGTCCAGATGGTGAGGACAAGGCTCCTTAAAACAATTTAGAATGAAATTTTAACCCTCGCGTTACATGGCCTATTTCATAGGTATCTATACTGATCTTAAGGCTACGTTTAGTTGGACGTAAGATTTTTAATGGAATAAAATGGAATGATTTATAATAGAATGAAATGTAAATAGATATAATATTAAAAAATTGTTGCTTAGGAGGAATGGAAAGATTCATAATGTAATATAATGGAATGTTGCTTGGAAGAAGAGTTTATAATGTAATATAGTAAAAAAGTCGTTTATCATTTTACATTCCATCCTAAACTCTCAAAATCGAAAATTTTATTTTTACTGTTTAGGATAGAATTGGATGTAATATAAAACTCTCCTCCTCCATCCCATCAAATTTCATTCTATTATAAACCCTCCTCCTATACGTTAGAATAATATTACAATTCATTCTATTAATAAACTCCCAACCAAACATAACCTAAGAGAAACTATCTACTAAACATTAGGAAGAGTAGAAGACGGGGGAATAATGAGTCAAGATAGATCAAGCACATGTGCCTTGAAATACTCATCCACGAAAACTAGAACACTAGGGAATAACAAGTCAAGATAGATCAAGCACATATGCCTTGCAATACTCATCCACCAAAGGTTCTATTTCAACAACTTCAGTACTGCCTTTACCATGTTTGCCTTTGTTACAAAAACAAATTTTAAAGGGGAGTAGGAATTCTATTAGTGCTTCACCCTCGAAAAATCTCCTTGTCCTCATGTAGGAATTCTATTAGTGCTTCCCCCTCGAAAAACTCTCCTTGTCCTCAAGGCGAAAGTCACGAAACTGTTCCACTAGAAGATCATAGTCTTGCCATGTAGCTTCTTCAACCACTTGATTAAGCCATTTCACCAACAGCTCGAGTTAGGTGTTATATATCCTAGTGTAGGATCTAATCATGGGTCAAGACACGAAAAGAACACCTCTCTTAACCTATCCATGTTCTCCCCTTCCTCTAAAGAACCTATGCTGACACAAGGAAGAGACCTGTCATTAACAAGATCTCATCCCGCTATTGTCTTTCTCGTCTAACGGTTGTTTGTTTTGATAAAAATCTCCTTGCCTCTTTGTTAACCATCGCAGCCTTTAAATAGGCTTAAGGGATAAATTAACAACCCTAATTAGGACTCTTAATTAGGTATAAAGTCTAAAAATAGAATCCCAATAAAAATAGGAAACATAATATGTAAAAAACCTAAAATAAGAAAGAAAATCAAACAAAACAAAATAAAAGTAGACTTACTAATGGTTGTTTTGTAAACAATTGTTTTTGCACCGCATCCCAACGAAGGTATCCTCAAAATTACTCCCTTCCCTGATTTTGAGCTTGTCCAAAACCTCAAACTTTGTGTAAACCACCCAAAGAGTGGCCAAATCTTCCCATGTAGCATTATTATTCTAATTATCCACTCAATACACCAACAACTCAATTTTGCCTCTATTAAGCCTGGACTAGACAATAGAGTAAGGAATAGGAACTGATTGGCCATCATGGAGGACTGGTAGTGTAGCCACTAAACCTGGAGTATCACCCTTAAACTTCTTCAACAAGGACACATGAAAAACATCATAAATATGGCTCCCCTCTTATTGATCTAACTTGTAGGCTAGTGTACATATTTTTTGTAGTACTTTAAAAGGACCAAAATATTTTGGAGACAACTTGAGAGGCCCTCTCTTTTGTACCAAAAGCTACCGATAAGGGTGAAGATTCAACCCAATCACCTTCTTCAAATTCAAAGGAGATCTCTTGATGGTTTGCATCATATGTAAACTTCATCCACTAAATTGTATCCCTTTCCTAAAGAGCATGATCCTCTGCCCACACTCTAGTGGAATCTAGTTGAGCAAACACAAAGGATCCCTTCCATACACCACCTAAAATGGTATAGCTTGCAAGGAACAGTGGAAAGATGTGAGTAACAATACTCCACCCACAGAACCATTTAACCCATCAACTTGGTCTATCGCTTGTAAGACAATGGAGAAACATCTCAATGGTCCAATTACATCTTTAGTCTATTCATCCAACTACAAGAGACAATTTGAAGAAAAGGCCAACTTTGTTGCTGACAAACAAGATTCGTAAAGACTTCAAGAATGTGGAATGCTTTCTGATTTATTCCATAACTTCTTGACTTACAACTACAACCAGCATAGGCATATACATAACCTAAATAAACAGCAACCCTAATCACAGAATTAAAACAGATTACCAAAAACAAGGAAACAATCTTAACAGCTAGTCGTGAATCAATCATATCTTTTATTCTAGTTTGACTAATTCCTTAAATTATGGACTTCTACAGATCTTGCTCATTCCTAAAATCGTGGGATAACAATCCCACTAATCTTGCTCATATTTTCACACTCCCCCTCAAGCTGGGTTATGTATATCAAGCATACATAACCCAGCTTGGAATTCCAAACCCTCAAAGCTTAATTTAGGTAGAGATTTAGTGAGACTGTTTGCAGTCTGTTGACTCGAGCATATATACCCAAGCTTGAATCTTTCTTCCTCTAGCTTCTCCTTGATGAAATGACGATCGATCTCCACATGCTTAGTTCAATCATGATTAACAGGATTTTTGGAAATATTGATTATTGCCTTGTTATCACAATACAAAACAATAGTGCTTCCATGTTGACCCCCAATTCTTTTACCATTAATTCCAACGATATTCCCTTGCATAACCCACGGCACATTGCCCTGAACTCAGCCTCTGCACTGCTTCTTGCTACTACTTGTTGCTTTTTCCTGTGCCATGTGATTAAAGTTCCCCAGAGGAATGTGCAATAACCAATAGTAGACCTTCGATCTTCCAAAGATCCAGCCCAATCAGCATCTATCATTACCTCTAACCCTTGGTTAGTTGTCTTCCCGAAAAACAGTCCACGTCCTAGACTTCTTGAGATAACATAGGATACATAGAACAATGTCTAGATGTCTCTCAGTTGGCTTATTCATAGATCTACTGACAAGTCCAACTACAAAATCAGGGTGTGTATGAGCTAGGTAAATTAACTTACCCATTAGTCTTTGATATCTGCCTTTGTCTGTCAAAGGACTATCTTCCTCCAATTCTACCTTACCAGCCATATCAAGAGGTGTGTCAGTAGGCTTACACCCCAACATTCCTGTTTCTTGTGAGAGGTCTAAGGTATATTTTCTCTAAGAGACAGAAATTCCTTGTTTTGAACGAGTAACTTCCATGCCTAGGAAATATCTAAGTTGACCCAAGTCCTTGATTTCAAACTACCTTGCCAAGAACTTCTTTAATTCCAGCAAGCTCCTCTAAGTGATCACCCGTCAAGACAATGTCATCAACATAAACTATTACTACGGCTCTCTTGCCTTTGGGGTTTCTTTTGATGAACATAGTATGATCTGTCTAACATTGCATAAATTTTTGACTCCTAACAACTCGGTTAAATCTCTCAAACCATGCACGAGGAGATTGTTTAAGTTCATACAAGGACTTTTTAAGTCTGCATACCTATCCGAAATTTTCCTCTATCTCTAGTCCTAATGGAATATCCATAAACATTTCCTCCTCAAGAACTCTATTAAGGAAGGCACTTTTTTACATCAAGTTGGGAGAGAGGCCACTCTAGGTTTGTTGCAAGAGATAGCGAGACTCTGAATGAACTAAGCTTTACAACTAGGGCAAACGTCTCCTCATAGTCAACACCATAGGATTGTGTGAGTCATTTAGCCACAAGTTGTGCTTTAAATCTGCTTATACTTCCATTTTAATTCTGCTTTACTGAAAACACCCATTTACCTCCAACTATTTTTTTTTCCTGCAAGGAAGTGTCAATTCCCACGTTGAATTTTTCTCCAATGAGTGCACCTCATCAAGGACATCACTCTTCCATTTTGGTTGTGCAAGGGCCTTATAAACATCTCTGGGAATTTGGGTATGATCAAGAGTGGTTAGAAATGTCCTATAGTGTGGGGCTAGTCCCTTTGCTAAAACATATTGACTGATTGGGTGTTGTATGCAGCATCGAGTACCCTTCCTTAAAGCAATAGGAACATCATTAGTATGTACAATAGGGGAATTCAAATGCATACCTGTGTTATCATCCAAAGTTTCAGTACTCAGTTCAGAGTCATGGCCTTACAGAATGTGTGTGTGGGTCTCTGTCTCTTGAGGCTATTGTCTCCTAGAGTAAACACATAACTCTTTCTCTGTGGTTGTATTAGAAAGATTGGGTTCTATGGTGGTATTAGACACTAGTAAAGTTGTGGTAAAGGTCCAAGTGAGATTGGAGATGGTGAAGAAATAACTATAACATCTTTATCCCATTCCTTAGGTTTGGATTCTCCCCCTAAATATCCGAGCTGGGATAATAGCTTTGATTTTCAAAAAATGTGACATCCATTGAGTGATAGAATTTTTTTGGCGATCGGAATAGCATTGATACCCCTTTTGTGTAGAGGAATATCCAAGGAAAATGCACTTGGTGGCTCAAGGGTCAAGTTTGCTACGTAGCTGAGGAGAAATATGGACAAATGAGGTGCAGCCAAAGATCTTTAGAGGTATATCTATGAGGATTTTAAAGTGAGGGTATATAACTCACAGAGTTTGTCATGTGGGGTTTAAAATTGAAGTACCTGAGATGGCATTCGATTGATAAGGAAGATGGCGGCCATCACTGCTTCTCCCCAAAATAGTTTTGGCACGTTCATGGTCATCATTAACGATCGAGCCATTTCGAATATCAAATAGGTGTATGTTCTTCCTTTCAGCAACTCCATTCTACTGTAGGTTGTTTACATAGGAACAAACCACCTGTGGTCATCAATAAAGGTAACAAACCTCCTGTGGCCAATAACTGTATTGATTCTAGATGGACCACAAACATTACTATGTATCATGGAATTGTTCTAAATTGTTCTATTATTTCACTTGGTTCCAGGCTATACATTATTTATACAAATGGAATTTGACTTCTGTCAATCCCATGAAATCTGTTGTCTCCCAAATATTAGGAGTAAATTATTCTATCCTACAATAGAAAAGGATTATATCCTTAGATAGAAAAGATCATGGGCTATATATGGAATTTCTAGCTATACAAGATATTCTAGATATTCCACAGCTGTACAAAGCAAGATATTCTAGATTTTCAACTGATAACAATGGAGGTTGGATGTTTGCCTAGTCATGGGTGAGTAGAGCTAGATGGGGAGTTGTGTTGGGGCTAGGTTGAATACTACTAAGGTTTACTTACTCCTCTTGACCCACAAACTAGTTTTAATTTGATCTCAAATTCTACTCATAGCCCTATTAAATATTCATGTTTTATTAATCCGCACGTCAGCTCAAAGTTCCTCTCAAAATCCATATAAAAACATGCCCAAAAGGCAGTGTTCCGATCAATTAGATGCTTGAGCAGATCATCTGACAAATTCCAGTTGATACTCATGTATAGATCTTGTTTGTTGGATGCTACAAAGAAACTCATTTGGGTTTTAAAATTCAACGAATCCGTAATTTTCCTTCAAAACATTTGCAAATTCATCCCAATACAAAAGAGTTCATTCACTATTAATCCAAATGCAAAAATCTAACGCATCACCTCTAAATACATAGTCAAAATATCCACCTTCAATTCATCAAGAGTTTGATAATAGCGGAAATAGTTTTTTGCTTTAAGGATCTAGCCTTAAGGATTGTCGCCATCAAATCTGGGAAATTCCATCTTTGTGTGAGGAGGTTGGGACTACGACGCCACCAAGGGCTATTGGCATCTTCTTCTTTAGCCTTAGACCAACTCAATCTTCTAGGTTCACAAGGTCTATACGAATTTCCTTAGCCCTTTTCTCCAGAATCTAATTAGGCACCCATTATTGCCACTTCTGACACTAGAAGTCTACAACTTCAAGTTTGGATGTGATTGTAGCAAGTTGTTATAAGATTCAGTCTTTGTTGTTTGGTAGACGTGTGTAAGGAAGGATTTTAGGAAGTAGAATGGCAAGTGTTCACCCTTTTGGATCATTTCTACTTTGACATCAAAAATGATAGAAGCAAGGAAATATGTAGAGAATAATGGAAAAATAAAGTAAAGAATTGTATTGATAAAAGGCAGTCCGTACAGAGAGGACAAGGCTCCTTTAAAACAATTTAACATAAAATTTTAACCCTTCCAATATATGGCCTATTTCCTTAGTATTTATACTGATCTTAAGAGAAACTGTCTGATGAACATCGGAAAAACTAAAAGAGTGGGGACTAACAACTTAAGATAGATCAAGCACATGTTCCTTGAAATACGCATCCACCAAAGCCTCTATTCCAGCAAATTTAGCACCTACTTTCCAATGTCTATCTTTCTTAGGGAAATAAGTTTTAAGGGGAGTAGGAATTCTATTAGAAAATTTCATAATTCAATATCTTGTAAAACCCTTTAGGAGCTAATAAAGACTTAAAAGGCAAAATCTGAGCGTTTCATCTATTATTTAACTATATTTCTCGTACAATCATCATCATCATCAACACCTAGTTAAAATCCTGCACCAAAGCAAGGTCTGGGGAGGTCTAATAGTACACAACCTTACCTCTACGTAGTAAAGAGGTTATTCCTCGTACAATATTGCACGCAAATACTAAATGAACCTCAAAGGGTATTTCTAAAAGCACCTAAGGCAAAAAATTAAAAAATTTCACATACCTTTGAATGATAAGTACGGGCAGTTGAAAGTTGTGGTCATCTGTTTGAATTTCCCCCCCTCCAAAGTATCACAATTACCCTCCATCAATTTTAGGACTTCAACTCCATTAACCACGAATATCACAAAATTAACCATCCTAGCCCTACTGGACACATAACGACTTTTACGAGCCTTGTGCTTCAACCTGGTCCTCAAACTAGAATCATCTGATGGCCTGATACACAAATTATACAAGGTATTTTCTAAAACAAAATACACATCCCATAAAAGACAATTCATCTGAAGTTAGAATTTTAAACCTGAGAATAAGTTCCCCATGACGAACACCATTTGTAATCCAATTCTTTAGCATTTCATAGTTGTCTGATGAGTTGTCTAACAAACTACGGGTATCATAGAGACAAAAGGAAGAAGAATTCCTAGGGATCATGTATTCATGAAGAAAAAAGGTCCCATCTCCAGTAGATGAATCATCTGAAGTAAGAAATAAAATCAAATGAAGGTTCTTTAAGGAAAAAGGTCCAATTGCTAGACAATCAATAACTTTCTGTAAGGAACAATTTTCACTTCCCATTAAGAAAACCATAGTTAGGCTAATGAAAGTTCATAGTATCCAATTCGTTCACGAACAATGAACCAAATGAAGTAACACATACATGAGACTTGTGCTCTTTCACAAGAAAAGATGCCATCTTCAAAGAATTTTGAAATCCTATTGATAAGACTGCTTTTTCCAGATCCTTTTGGACCAATCAATAATAGTGTTGTTGTGTCAGGAACATCATAGTTGCTCAAATTCAGGCCACCTACCTTTTCAACCCATCTTCCAGGAGAATAACTACAAAGCCAAAATTATCATATTCACAAATTTTGAACAAGTGATCAAATCAAATATGACCTTGAAAACAAATGGAGAAGTATATGATGTGTAATCAAACTATCAGCTAAATAGGGTTATACAGGCTTACAATAAGAAACAGGACAATCCTTTACATATAATAGGTCTTGTTTTGACTTGCTTAGTTGGGAAAGACATTCTAGGAAGATGATACTTAGAATCCATGATTTCTAAGACAAAAGTCGTTTTAAGTTGACAATTATTATTCCAAATACATCTTAATGTCTAACTCTATATCATGGATTCATAGCAAGATTGCATTTGAACCCAACTTAAATCATTCACATCCATGTGAACCACAAAAATAGGGAGATATTTAACATTAGTCAAAGGTTTATCACTTCTAATGTTTATTTCCTTTTCAATGAATGTCTTGAGACCTAAATAAGCTACCTATCACATCAATTAAGGGTTTATCAATTTCTATTATTAATTTCCTTTTCAGTGGATGCCATATACCTAAATAAGAGAGCTAACATAATATTAGTGATTATTGTTAACAACAATGAAGCAAAACTAACAAAATTGTCTCCTTCTCTCTCTCTTGTATTACTTTATTAAGTAATTGCAAAACAAGGTTGAACACAACTTTTTGACAAGAATGAAAAAATATAATTATGTTAGCACTCTATCCTAGTAGGGAAATTTATGTTATAATCAATGGATGCATAATTGAAAGCATCGGTGCATCTTAGGCCTAAGAGGAATTTTGCACTAGTAGCTTTGATGTATCAAATGGTTGTGAAGAATAATACGTATGTGTACGGCAATCGCAATACATCTACTAACCAAACGTTCTTTTAGTGCATTGTAGTAACTCTACCACCAAAACAAATGGGTTAAACCTAAAATTGATTTGAATACCTCAAAATTTTGTCTTTTGCTTTCTTCAAGCTTTGGCTTCCTTGAAGTAAGTGATCATAAGTCTTTAAAACATCCCGGTAAGTATTGAATCTTCTCTTTTTATTAGCTTGAATTTCCAAAAGATTTGGTGAAATCGGACGTTCTAGTTCTTCATAAACCAGTTCATGCTCCCTACTAGGTGTCTCATCCACTTCCTCAATTGCATCATCGATGATGGAACAAGAATCGGGCTTTGACTCTCTGTCATACCATGCAATTCAAGAATATATCGTTTAGTTCACCATGAAACCAAAAGAAAAAAGGCCAAAAAAGTTAAAGTTAACCAGCTATACTTGTAGGTTGATGGTTTTGGTACTTCCAACCAACTGCAAGGCTTCGGTTTAGACCGGCTAGTAGGGGGGAAAGGGTCTTAAGAAGTTGGCCATTAGGGTCCCATGTAACCGATAAAAAAAAGGGGATTAAACTTTCTACTACAAAAGCACTTGAAACAAGGGCAATCAATCCAAATGGTTATCACTCAATTCACGAATAGCCTTGGAGACTAAATAGTTAGCAACCTACGATTCTAAATCCAAGTCCATTTTGTTCTCCTGGCTCACAAATCGAAACCCAAAAAGAAAAGAGAGTGATCAGGAACGCACAACCATTTAAAGCTAAATAAAGAGAAAACAGACAGAGAACAAAGGATTAGCCATCGACACCTGCAATTAAAAGTTGGATCAAGCGAAAAAGATAGTTCTGAAAGTTCTCTATCGTCGAAGGATTCTTCATCTGCACTTAAACACCGTCCCAGTGGTCATTATTCAAACCCAGAAAAAAAAAAAGAGCACAAAAAGCGAGAGAGAGAGAGATACCAAAACATAAGCTCGAAGGCATTGCATGATCACCACCCATGCTAGGCTCGCCGCTTGTTGACTTGCTGGGAGACAATAAATACTCAAAATGTATTTTTCTATTGTAGTTTAAATTCCTTACTGACAATTTCTTGGAGTGATCATAGTCATATGAGGAGATTACATGGATACCGCAAATATCGAGTAAGTTTTTATTTTTAATCATTTTAAAAATGTTGTGTGTAATGTTTAAATAATAATAAAAAATTAGGATAGGAGATATTTTCAAATTATATGATGACAAATTTATCGAGGGGTTTTAAAGTGATTCTTAAATTAATGAAATAAGTATCGATGTCGAAGAATGGGGTTGAAACAAAGCATTATTAAAACAAGTAATGTTAAAACAAGCATAATCAAGAAGATTAAGGAGAAAATAAAGCTCATGAAATAAAATATTAATTTGTCGGCAAAGGAGAAAAAAGAGTTAAACTTTATGTTAATGAATATTATAATAAGATTTGTTGCGCCCATGGAAGTTGTTATTTTTAACCATATTGTGAGAAATGGTATTCAATTACAATGTCAAATTTTAAACTTACCCATTCAGTGACTTTAGTTGTGAATGTTCACGCAAACATATATTAAATTAAATGATTGTACATGATAGATATAATTTATACTATGTTTTGATAAGTGTTTTAGTGTGTTTATTAGATGATTATTGTTGTATAGGCTTAGAATTGTATTAATGTGAGTATTCGTTTATACTATATAAGTGTTTGTGTAGTTTAGAGCATAATTTCAATTTTAATTTTATGTTTTTTGAAGTGTTTGATGTGTTTGTTAGTGCTAGAAATCAGATAATTGAAGAACAAAGATGATGCATATGTATGGGGTTGTATGGGTAGGGTCACCACCATGATTCCTATGTCACGATTATGACAGAGAGAAATTTCCTAGAGTTATGATTGTGGGGAGTCATGATCATGACAGACACTTCCTAGATGAGAGTTTTTTGGAACTGATTAAAGTAGGAAAATCCTAGTTACATCCCAAATAGTCTAAGAACTATTTAACAACGTTAAACACACTAAAAAACATAGCAACCACCACACCAAAGTAGATCAAACGTGGAAGACAAAAAAGAACGTCTAGGAATTCTGGCTTTCTAGATCAAGATTTAAATAGGGTTTTTCTTCTTTTTCTTTAGTTATTTCATCAATCTTGATCAGCAATTTGAATTTTAAATGTTTAACATGTTCGTGAGTGTCTAAAT
The DNA here is from genome assembly GCA_024752395.1 of Erythroxylum havanense. NCBI lineage: Eukaryota > Viridiplantae > Streptophyta > Magnoliopsida > Malpighiales > Erythroxylaceae > Erythroxylum > Erythroxylum havanense. The sequence continues at coordinate 5,338,562 of JANTNU010000009.1, forward strand.
TTCATATTAGGGTACTCAACTAACATTAAGCACGTTTCATACGGGTGGAGTATTCACAGGGGGTACTGCAGAACATGTACGAGCTCCCTTTAGGGTTTAGGGTTTATTCTGGAATTATTTTTTTCTTTGATTATTATCGATTCAATACATATTCTGATATTTGTAATAATTATTCATACTTATACTTGACAACAAATTGAGAGAGTGAGGATTAGATTGTACAACGAGAGTTGGTAGCCTAATAGTCCCACAATTATCAAATTAATGATCATTTGAAGAGAGATCTTGTGTGAGAAACTAATTATGCAATAGATAACTTCAGTTCTAATTGAAAATGTTATAAAATTTTTTGTAAATTGATTAGTTCTTAAGAGAAAGTAATTAATAACGTAGGAAATCTAGGATCAATACTAGTTAAAGACACAAAATAAAGAAAGAATAAGTTCTAAGCATTTATCCTTGATCAAACCTTAAATTAATTGGTAGCTCACTTCTTATTTGCATATTTGCTTGTTTTATTATTTGTTTCAATTTTTGTTATTTACTTTTATTAAAAAATCAGTTTCTTGTTACCTTAAACAAAGTTAGGTTCGAATTGGATTATACAATAACCTTGTAGAAATGATACCTTTCGATATTACAAGGTACGATCTATATACTTACAGGTATTGAGAATTTTATTAGATATAAAACTTGCTCAACAATACACTTAAACTATATATTATAATGATTATGTTTTGCTCAATAATACACTTGAACTATATATTATAATGATTATGTTAAGGAATCCCTTATAATTTGCATATACAAAATTTGTACATAATTACTTGTAGCCAATTGTTATGTTAATAATGTACATGTGTTATGTTAATCTATCAAAAAGTTTTGCCAAGAATACATCCATCTAAAAGTTATATTAATGTTCATGTAATCATATTTGATGTGGTTAATTATGCATCATATTGCTTCCCTCATTTCCACTTGGTTGAAAAACTTGTTCTTATGATGATTGTGCCAATGATCATCTCCTCTTCTTTGGTTTAGCTTATAACTGTCATGAAGTAAAGCTAGAATTTCCTTTGAATCTTATACTTTTTAGTTCAAATAATAACTTAAATGTATGCAGATCAACATATTTAAAGTTCATTTTACTAATATGTGAAAAGCTGCAACCTATAAACAAATATTGCTTTAAATTACTTGTAATGTCACTACAAGAAACTTAGTAATTAGTGAGAGACAATTATAGATGGAAAAGAAACTGTAGCAAATTACCGACGGAAAATGATATTCCGTCAGTAACATTATTGGGAAAATTTTCATTTTGGGATAGAAAAAATATTCGTTGGTAAATGTGGAGGAAAATTATCCCAGTAAATT
>JANTNU010000009.1:5349450-5362707 GCA_024752395.1 Erythroxylum havanense
GATCAATTGGTACACTGGTTCCTTGAGAGTCGACCCGAGGTTGCATCCTGTATTGCAATCCTTGGTAAAAATTTTATTTGACCGGTTTCCGAGGATCAATTCTTTAATTGAACGATAAGCCGCGCATCAAATGGAAAAACTAGAAGAGAAATTCCAGTTAATTGGAAGGGATTTTCCCTCCAAGCTTCTTTGATTGTATGAAGCATCTACTCGTATATTTAGTACATAAGGCTAAACTTGTTAATCTAGTTCAATATCGATGGATGTATCCGTTTGAGTAGTAACTATAATTAATATTTAAATAAAACTTATAGTATGTTTTATTAACAGAATTTACATAAACCTATTTGTAATGAATAGGTATTTTCATCTCTTGAAGAAAAATGTAAAAAAAAAAAAACAAAGGTAAAGTTAAAGGTTTGATATGTAATGCTTATTTAGTGGAGGAACCATGTACATTTTGTTCACATTATTTTGAGTTACGTGTACACATAAGAGAAAGAAAAGTTTCTCCTGATAACGATGAGGTAGAAATGGGTGATGTTGATGGTACCTTGTCCATTTTCACATATCTAGGATGAACATATGGACGTTCAACAAGAAGACTATTAATAGCAGAAGAAATAGAGGCTACCCATGGTTACATTTTATTGAATTGTCAAGAGGTTCAACCTTTCATGTACTAAATTTAAGTTGATTTTGAAATAGATTATTTGAGTTTTTGAAGTTATTGTTGTTTACAACTAAAATACATAATAATACTTTTAGATTATATGAGCAATGGTTAGGTAAGCTAATGCCCGAAACAACACATGATGATGTCAATAAAGAAGTTAAAATACACTTTCCTCTATGGTTCAAAAAATATGTAAGTTTAATTGGCAATAATTTAAATGATTGAATTATCATATTAAAGTGATTAGACATTATACTATTTAATATGATAAATTGTTTTTTTGTTGACCTCAGAAAATCCAATAGAGAACAAGTTCATATGTGATCTTACGAAAGGACCTTTGTAAACTGTTAAATCCAATCCGATGTATTTTATTAATGGATACAAATTTTATATGGAATATTATGATCATAGTATAGGAACAATAAATAGTAGGATTTACATAAACGGAGAATTGATAGATTACTATAGTAAAATTATTGAGATGCTTTAAATTGAGTACCATGCATTGCCAATAAAACAGAGTGTGATATTTAAATGTGAATGGTTTGATCCAACTCCTATTAGATAAGTGCTTTAAAAACAATCACCTTTAGCACTTATTGTACAAATCATTTTATGATTAATAAAGGCATTTTCATTATTTCGATGTTCATATGTTTATAGATTTAATGTTGATCTTAAATTAATTTAATGAAGCCCTTCATACAAAATATAACATGGAGGAAATCATTATGAGATCATGATAATGAGATTCCTATCATGTGTAATTATATTAGTATCTAAACTTTCCTTAATCATAGGATTGATGAGATGGGATATCATTAATTTGGATAGATTAGCGCATGTTATACTTCTTGATTATATCAAACAGTAGATCTCATAAGCTATAGACATGAGTTGTTTAAAGTTAACATATGGATGCTTACTAAGGGTAATAAGTACATTGGTTGACCTACTATGAGATAATCATATGAACATTTTATTCCAGTGTCAATGATAGTCTCATTATAGCAATGGTATAAGTATCCTTTGATTTGAGGTGCTCAAAGATATGTCAGATACTGATCCTATGCTTTGACTCCATTCATCGGTGCCTTTCAGGGTTACTCATAGGTTAGTGATTGGGTACAGCTTAAGGTATTCGGAGGTAATTGAGTATCCAATAAAGGATTAACCACTCCTAATTGAAAGAGATGATACCCACGACCTCTCGTTGGGGGTCATTACTCAGGAGTCTCTGGCCAAAGCAGATATATGTCATGAAAAGAGTCTTCAATAATATAGAGAGTAATGAGATCCTCAGGACAAGATCTAATAACACTTGAATTATATGTGACATAGTCCGTCTAGTGGAAGCTGACACTTTGACCATACTCTGAACCAAGTGGGGTATAGATGGTGAAAGGATAAATTGCATGGTAACATTACGTATGGAAAGGTACGTAATCAAACTACTGAATTTTCGATCAATTGGGGGTCATGACACGTTGTTATATACCGCTCTTGACTTACTTACATTAAGTGTTAATTCAAGTGGCCAACATAATCGGAAACCTAATGGGTCACACATATAAGAGATCCGAAGGATAAGTAAAATGGTCTTGAATGGTGATTTAAGATATGAGAGAGTGTTTAGGGATTGTATCGCTATGTGATCGTGGTAGAAAAAGTAACATAGAATGAATTAGAAACAAGTGTTATTGACTTCCATTAATAAATGCTATTAATGATCATTAACTTCCCATAACTATCATTAATGCATGTTATTCATGGTTATTAACTTCTTATAACTTCCATTAATGCATGCTATTCATAATCATTAACTTCCTATAACTTTTTATTAGTGATGGGAGTTATGGAAGGCCAAATGGTGCAAAAAATTGAGATAATTTTCATACATCTTATGTAAGACACAAGAAGTGAAAAAGAAAGGTTCTTTTTCTTACACACATACTTTTTCTCTCTAACTCTCTCAAAAGTTCTTGTCTTTGCTAACACAAAGAAAGAATTCTAGATATCTCCTAGTGAGGTTTCATCTTTCTATCTTCATGTGAACTTTCATTGGAGACGATTTGTGTTGATTGTTATGGTTTACGTCAACCCAACGCGTAGAAGACTAAATAATGAAGGAGATCATTAAAAAGGTACATAAACATCTTACATTTTATGTTTTTGTTTGTCTATATCTATATGCATGAGTAGATCTGGTTTTTGGGGTTCTGTTTTATTTCTGCTGCATATGTTTGATATATATTATATATAAGATGCATGATAGGAACCTAACAATTCTTATTGTTGGAGAAAAAGTGCATACCTAATATAATCTAGTTAAAATCAACTAGCAAAAAAAAAAAAGACAATTTGAACCTTTTATGTTGGCAATGCAAGTAATCCAAGTGTATTATGTCTCTTTTCCTAACTTACGATGAGATAAATCAGATTGGTTGTATGCAAAATAAAACCTAGAGGTGTTTTTGAATTACATGAAAAAGAAGAAAAATAAGAGAATTGAAAGTGAAGCATTTAGGAAGAAGTTTGTGAAATAAATCCATGTGTAACATATGACCAGAATAAACCTTTAAACGATCCAAATAATGAATATATTGACATTTCATCAAGAGAGGATGAGGAGGGCGAGAGATCTAAAGAGGAGCCTAAGTTTGATTCTAATTCTTTGAAAAAATAACATGATAATGATTTTGATTTACAATTAAGTGCTGATATCGCTTAATTTGTGTTTGTAATATAATATTATATGAATAAATCTATTATTGCATCAACAATATATTGTTATATATTGAATTTATATTGATCTATTAATGGAAAATTCAATAAAATGTGAATTTTAGGTCAAAATGTGACACCAAAGAGAAAACATGATATGATGCGGCTAAGGTTCAGATTACATTGATTTGGAGAAGTCAATGCATTTTCAGGTGAAGCATCACATACTACAAATGCTACTACATATCTAGATGAGGTATCACCTTCTATAATTATTGCTACACCATCCACTACCCTATACCTATAGAGATATTAGAGATTAACGTTGCGGATGAAGGAGAGGACCTACAACCTGGGGCTAAGGGAGTTGATGGAAGAACATGCATCACAATTGTCAACAATTTGTAGGTAAAAACTCCGCAATTTTGTAATACATGATAACATCATAAGTTTATATTGAAGTTATAGGTTTTAATTTGAAAATGACCTAAAATAACTTATATATTAGGTTAGTTCCATCTGGAACATGCTCAAAAAATATCATATACAAGCTCAAAAAGAGGATAGATCTTGACAGATGTATATGAACGAATGTCTCTCAACTGATAAAGGATTTTTATTATCAAAAGTTTGAGGTACACACAATATATTCTTTAATCTTTTTTGTTTTATCTAATTTTATACACTAATTAGATAAATATTGTCATTTATAAGTACTTATCGTATGTTTTTCTTTTTCTTCAAAAATAATTTTTTTGGGATCCAAAATTTGATGCAGTAATTTATAATGTATAGGAAAGGCAAACTCGTACACGTTATAGAGACTTTTTTACTTCGATGCACAAGAATGGTATACGAGCACCATATATATTTGAAGAAATATGGAATCGTTGGCAACAATATTGGGCATCAACTAAGACAATATCCATTTTAGAGCATAATTTTGCCAACAGATATGGAAGACTAGATAGAAAGAGCCTACCTATACACACTGGAGGATCTTTGACCCACCAGAAGCATGCATTTCAACTTGTAAAGATCAAAACTTTACACTTATATTTTGATTTTTGTACTTTGAATTATGAAATTTGATTTCAATGTAATTTGATTTATGAAATTTAAAATAAAAATATATGTGCAATATGGAGAATAATAATGTTATAAATGTCTGGTGCCATTAATGGTTGCATTGCTAAGTTAATTTTTTTAACAGGGGGTATATATAATAAAAATATAGGAGATTTTGCCGAAATTTTTGTAAATTGTAGTTCATTTATAACAATTTACTCTGAGACAGGAAAAATCTATTGACAAGAAGCCTACATCACACTAGCTCTTTTTGCACACTCACACCAAGAAGCATGATGGTTTGACCTTTGTTAATACCCAATGTAGAAAAGTTCAAGTGTAACACCCCATATTAGGGGCTAGAATATTAAGGAATTTCAATGCATAGTATGCTTTGCATAATTGAGTTTTTACTTATTTATATATATGTATTTTTGGACTCATACCAATATTTGTACATGCATTCATTGACATTTTTTGGTACAATTGGTTTTAAAACTTTTCGATTAAGATGAGATTTTTGGTTTATTAGTGATAAAAATTTATTTGGAGATTATTGGTATTACTTTGGAATTTTTGAGAATTTTAAAAAATTTTCTGAAAATTTTGGGGTATTATGGATATTAGGGAAAAATAAACCAATGGTGTCTGGACATATGGCACTTCTATATGCATGACAAATGACACTCATACAATGAACCATGTGTCAATTTAGAAACGATACACGTGAGTACTTGTGCTAAAGAGGAAAATCACAGAAGCCTTGTAGTTCTTCGAGTTATGTTGGTGTTCTTTGAAAAAAAATCACCGAATCTTCTTCACCTAACTACCAGTTTGGATGCTTATGTCGGTAATGTATTTTGCAACCTAAATAAGTTGGTCTTGCTGATAGTTTGCTTCTCCCTTTAGTTTTCCTTTTTAACCATCGTTGAAACCCTTGTGATTTTATGAAAAACAAGGTTAGTAAAGTTTAACTTTCTAAGTTTTATGAATGATTCTGATGATGTGTATTGGAAATAAGTACATGCATGAGTTGAATGATGCTTTATGTGTTGAGAATAAGCACATGCATGAGTTATGTGTGAAATAAATTCGGTGAAGGTGATACTATTATGCAAATGTGGTAGCATTGATTTTATGTAGCTTAAAAGAGAAACTTAGTAAAGTGGAAAGGTTTCAGATGATTTGGGTCGTGTTCAGAATGGGTCAAATGAAGTGAAGGCATAAAGGAAAATGAGAATGGAAAATATGCAGTAGTGAGAGAAGTCTTGTATAAGGAATCAATTTTAGTATCTGATTATAAACTTGGTTTTGAGGGGTGTTGAGAAAAGTGAAATAAAATGGTAAAGGTAAGTATACAAGTTAGTGATGAACGATTAAGGAGAAGAGAGGAAGAAGATGATTAAAATGTAGTAAAGTTTGCCACAACCAACTCTTCTTGGGTTCGTTGCGGCCAACTTAAACAATTTCATTTCTGTGAAAGTTTGCCACAACCAACTCTTGGGTTTTCCGTGGCAAACTTTTAAGAATTTATGAGGAATTTTCCTCTCTGGAAAGTTTGCCGCGGCGAAGTTTCCTGACAGCTAGAACATGCTTCAATATTTTGGGTGTAATTTTTTCTGTAGTTATCTGAATGGAGTGTTTTTTAATTTGGATTAAACTAGAGACATAAGGCTACAAATTGTATGAAGATATTAAATTCTAATTCTACACATAAGAATTTTAGAATCTAATTGGAAGTTGAGGTAAAAATTTTGTTGAAGCTTAAGAACAGTCTAAAATCATTTGAGTATAACTTTCAGTATGCTAAACGAATTTGGATAAACTTTGTATCATTGGAAACCTAAGATAAAGAGGGAAAAATTTCTAGAAGGAAGTATTACCTAATTACCTTACCTACCTGATGGGAATAATTGAGCAAATTGGACTCGAAAGTTGGTTGTGAAATAAATTTGGATTGAGAAATTTAATATGGTTTCTCTTGATTGATAATATGACAAGATTAAGGATAATAAACCTGAAATTTGTCATGAACATGCATAATATATATTTAGTATACATGAATGTGCATAATTGAATTTATAATTGTGCACAATAATGTTATGTGTTTGTATTAAATGTTTTAGAGGAACCCATCAAGCGACCGATTCCAGATATTGCCGGGATGTCGAGGTAATAAGCAATAAGGGAGATTTAGCAAGTAATTTTAGACAGTAATTTTTGTAAGTAATTTAGATGGTCAAATTTGATATTTTTGCATTGACTGTTTTGTTTACTACTACTTTTGATCCATTGAATGATTTGCAAAGCTATTGGATTGACATATGAATTGAATTTTAGACATTTCTATTTTGAGACTCTTAAGTCCTAGTTGTGGGTAAATAGGCATGCCTAGAAGGGTCTGCAGCTGCTTATGTAATACTTTAGTGTCTTCTGTTATCGACACTTCGGTATCTTCTGTTATTGAAACTTCGGTGTCTTCTGATATTACATTTAGGTGTAAAGACTTCGATCTCTTCTGTGACACTTCGGTGTCGAGACTTCAATCTCTTCTGTATAAGTCCCATTACCAGCTTCTGTAAATGAATTTAGCAGTCTTATGATTTTGTACTATGATATCAGTTTGATTTTGACATAAGCTAAATTGTGTTCTATTTCTGAAGGGTTTATACCCTCTTGTGTTGAGCAGTTTTGCTATTTATAAAACTTTGTTTTGTTCTGAATTTCTGTATATGTTATTAAATTATAGTTTAATTATTACTCACTAAGATATATGCTTAGCATGGTGGATTTACTCTATGTAGGTTCAGAAAAAGGGACATAGAGACTGAGGCAAGACAACCGCATTGTCCAAAGGAGTCTGAGTTTTGTGTTACTCAAAAATGTAGTTTTGAGTTTGTTTTGGGCTTGTATATAACTTTGGATTTTTGTTTGAACATTGTAATAACCTTAATTCAAACTGGTTTTTGAAATTATGGTATGTATTGTATGTTTGTTGAGATTCTGGAAATACATGTATGAAATGTTTCATACATTTTGAAAATGTTTATTTTTGAATGCTATGCTTCTACGAAGTGTTTTGGTTTGTTTGTACTGTCTTGTGTGGCATCCACATATCCTTCTAGGGGGTATTAGGGCATTACATCAAGTATGTAAAATCTAAAAAGTATCATTTATTAATATAAACAATTATAATGATAGGACCAAATATAAGAAAGCATTGAATGACAATCTCAAAACTCTGAAACTATTGATGAGAGTCACATGTGTTTTGATGTATTAGGTGGTAGGGACTGTCGTGGAAGGATTTCTGTCTTAGGTTTATTTGCCAACACATGTTATTTGCAATCATCCACATCCACTACAGTTGGATCTAGTAAGCAGTTCGCATCAAATGAGAGAGTCATCTAGCTTGAGAGCACGATAGAGAGGCTAACAACTCAGTTGCAACAGTCGATGGAGTACATAGTCCAACTCCATAATGAGATGGATCAATTGAAGGGGAAGGACAACAACTCATCGCAGCAGTCAGAACGTCCGTCTTCACCACCTGTATAAGTGAATGTATTTGATGTTTTGCTACACTTAAGTTTTTATACAAATTCTCAATTTACAGTTAATTACAATGATTACTTATTCATTTACATTTTATTTTTTATTATATTAATAATAAAGATAATGTTTACTTTATATATATCAATCAATGTTATATTATTTACAAAAATTAAATTAAATTTACAAAAAATCATAAGATTATGCGTAACATCCCGTTACCCTAGTAAAGGCAAAATTAATAGATGAGAGAAAGTGTTGAGGAAGTAGGAAACACGTTCCATGCTCATGCATAATATGGCATACACATACATATTGAATAGTAAATGTTCCTGGACATAAAAATAATTGTACACGCATTCATTGACAACTTCCGGGTATGATTGTTTTTGAATGTGATTTTATTGAAAATGAGAAGTAGAAGGAGTTGAAAGAGTGATCTGCAAATGTTCACTAAGTGTACTTCGGTCTATTAGCCATAACTTATTCTCTAGTTATCCAAACGCGATGATTCTAGATTGAGATTAAACTAGGAACCTATGGCTACATTTCTTATGAAGACATCGAATTTAAATTCGGTCTTTAAGAATCTCAAAGTTTGTCATAAAGTTGAGAATTGGGTGCAGTACATTAAATGAATGTAGAAAACTCATGTTCTATATTTGAGGGAAAATCTGGATTAATCTAGGCTTGATTAGAGAAATTTGTCTTCTCAGAAGTTTTAGGAATTTCTTTTACTTCTTTTGTGTTTTACTTCTTTTATGTTTTACTTCTTCTGTGTTTTGTTTCTTATGAGTTTTGCTTCTTTTGTCTTTTTTTTTTGTCTGGCCATAAATTCTTCTCTAGATACCCAAATGAATTGATTCTGGAACCATGGGACTCGTAAGACATTACCTTACATCTCCATCAAAAAATTTTATCCATCTGAAAGGAATTTTGAAAGATTGAGTAAGAAACGTGGAACGGGTACAGTGGTTGTGCTCACAAATTTTATGAATTAGGTTTATTCCACTGAGCAATACTTCAATATTTTGAGTATATCTAAACCTGTAGGTTTCCAAATGAGACGATTGTTGTTTTGGAGTGAACTAGAGATATAGGCCTACAAATTGTCTCAGAAGTATAATTGTGATTCAGTTTATAAGATATTTAAGTTCTAAATGGAAGCTGGGCATAGTAAGCTATTTTGGAATATGACAATTCGAAAATATTTGAAGCACATCTTCCGAAATACTGAACCAAATTAAGTGATTTTGGTGTCAATGGACAGATATAGAAACGGAAAAGTGGCTAAGAATTGGACAGGTGTCCTAGTTAAAGTGGAGTTTTAAATAACCTTGAAGGAGAAGTCACAGTATTTGCCTTCATTTCTTTCTCTGAAAGCTTCTTTTTCTAGAGCTCCTCCAACCCAGAGCTTTTCATCAAATATTCGCCGAAGTTAAACATTGCTTTTCTCTATTGTCATCACTTCCACTCTGATATTTCTTTCTTGTATTCCAAGAAAAGACCGAACCCCCTGTCAACCTTCCAGATGAGGTACGTGGGCTGTATGAGAAACTAGGGTTCACATAATTTGAAAATGTTAGGGCCTTATGATGGTTGCATGTTTTGGAGCTTCAAACAAGTAAGCTTATTATGATTACGTAGTTTTGCATGAAATGAAGCATGCATCGATAGTTCACTGCTAAATGGTTAAGAATAGTGATATTCGTAATTGTTGGAAAATGAGTGAGGAGATTTTGAATATGCTATATATATGATTTTCTTTGGATTTAATGATCAAATGTTATAAGAAATTGTATAAATGATTTTGGAAGATCAATGAAAAAGTTTATGATGATATTTAGAGCTAAGAAAGAAAGATTTAAGTGATAGCTAGAAAAAAAAAAGTGAAGTGAATGAAAGTGCAATAATGTAGAAAATGAGATGAATGTACGTAATGAATGTTTCTACTTTTGATGATTATGAAAAATGGTAGATTTTGATTAAGTTGGGAAGTTAGTAAGGTACCTGGGATTGTCACTGAGCATGCATTTTACATAGTCTATATACCTATTTGTGCATAAATGAGTTTTGTAACGTGTGTCAATTGTGTATTGCATAAATGGGTTGTGTAGGTCAAGTGTCCGCATTCAGGTGTTCCCAGAATTTAAAAACAAATGCTAATCTGGAGTATACTGTGAGTAGACCTAGATTGGTCTCATTCCATTATTTGTTTTGTTTGACTTTTCGGTATTAATTGAATTATGAATGATTGTGTGAATGTGATTGTTTATGTTAGCTTCCGGACAGGAGGTCCGATGATTGTGATATTTGATTTAGATATCGAAGTGCGGCTTGTATGTGAATAAGCTGAACTAAGTACACTGAAGTAATTGCTAAGTGAATTCTGAATGTGAAATTGCATGCAAGTAAAAGTGTGAATTCTCAACTATATGTTGAATGTCGAACTCCGGTTCGATGACACACTAAAATTTCATCCCATTTTCTTTAACAAAAAACACAAGAGCTTTCTTTTTATTCATTGCAACACCAACAGCCCTCAACTAATGCTCCAACCTCCACCAAAACAGTAGCCTCCTTTTCATTAAAACCCTCCACTAATCAACCTCTACACAACACTCCAGTCCTTCACTGAAATAACTCAACCATTTTTACTCACCAAAGCAGCCTCCTTTGACACATACACACCTCCACTCGCCTCTCCACTGAGAGCTTGCCTGCACTCACAGCCACGCACGCATACCCTTCCACTAAAGCAGCCTCCATTCAACACTCTAGTAACGTAGCTCCAAAAAAAAACCGCAGCCTCCATTCAAGCAGCTGGCTTTTCATTTCACTCACGCCGCAACCCCCACTTCAACTTACACTTTCCCTTCACAACAACATAGTAGCCTTCATCATCAACCACCAACGCAAGACACAACTGCCACTCCACTTCATTCACGCTCACGTAGCCCCTCCAAAAACAACAGCTCTCCACACAAAAAACAGCGTCGTCATCCAATCAGCCATGCAAGGAGATGGGAAAACATTTTTATTTTGCCGCATATTTGGAGCTTTATTCTCCATTTATTTTTGATTCCTTCATGAGTTTGCCTAACATTTATATTTTTGGACTACTTGACATGATGATTTGTGACTAAAACCTTACTTTCTCATAGGGATTTGATATTTTTGTTTATACTTTAATTTTGAATTTTGCTAGAATCCATGACTAAATATTTATATACTTGTTAATTTTTCCTTCGATTTATTTGTTATTCATTTGGATTATTAGAAATTGCCTTGGTATAAATTAACCTTTGGAAAAGGAAATTTTTTGCTAGAAGATTGAAGAAAATTTTGACTAAGATTTTCTTGTGAGTTGGGAGACTCAAGAAATTTAGGAGGTAAAAATTAAAGGTTTGAGACTTAAGAAACTCTATGAAGAACTTAAGTAAGGGATTACTAAGTGACGTCTAGAGTGGATAGATTAATTTATCTTTGAGCAAAGGGGATTAATTACTCTTAAAATTCACCTACAAGGTTAGGATATTTCATTTGTAGAGGATAGCTAATTTAATATTAAGGTTGAATATCATTCCCTAAGAGAAAGTCGTTCTCCTTTGCCGTTCAAACACTGTCAGCTAGCATAGACTTGAACTTTCTCATAATCCCTATAGACACGACTCGATTCTTACCGATTTATTACTCACAACGACAACCATACACTTGCAGTTCACGAACACTATACACCTAAACCCTAATCCTATTGTTTTCAATCTTAAATTGGATCCTGTTTACGCTATATAATCTATGAAAAAACTCCTTAAATTCTTCTGCATTTTTGCACTCCATGCTCGATCTCCACTATGATGCCACACCTATTGAATTATACTTAATACTTGTACCTGGTCTTTGCAATGTTTTAGTTGGGCCCTGCACACTAGGATATTTGTCACTACCAATAAAATTACCATAACTAGTTGAATTAAGTTCAAAATGGTTGAGGTTCATTCAAAATTTCTACATGGAAATCATATTGTACATGTTTATCATCATGCCCATCATCATGTTCATCGAACATATTTATCATATTGTCCATCAACATGTTCATCACACATGTTCATTAACATTTTTTGCAACATATTCATGAGATTTTGTTTTCACTTCTTTGGTAACAAATTCATCAATATAATCTCCATTATTCCTAAGGTGCTTCTCTCCTTCAATTATAGATGATATGTTAGGAGTAGGGATTGTAGTGTCTAAATTACGAGTTACATACACATCAATAATCCCATGAAATTTTATAAGGTTTATTAGCTCAATACAACTTTGGTTTGATTTAATAAGTCTTAATGCCTCTCTAAAGTTATAATCAAGTACCTTTTATTAAGCATTGTCAACTTGATGGTACATTGAATCTTTCTTTATCTCATATATTTGCCTATAACGTAAATAGTTGATGTTAAACATTTTAAAAGATACTTGTTAATATATTTGAATTATAAAATAGCCTTATACCTCTATACTAACATATTATAAACTTGTTTATAGTTATTAGAAAAATATCAAAAGTAACATAATTCCATATATGCATTCTCATTATCAAAACATAAACATAACCAGATTTCAAGTCAATGCATAATTTAGAGTTTACCATGCATTATTAGTCCAAGTTCTTATGTGTTCAGGGTGTGAGATAGTTTGGCTTGCTTCTAAAAAAAAAGGACAAAAAGTTCTTGGAATTTAGATCCCAATGGCTAAGTCAGGTAGCCTTCAAATAGATAAGTAACTATGTGATCAAGAAAGTAAAGAGATATTGTTATTGCTTAAGTTTATAATATAAATCCATACATGTCAATCTACAACAAAAAATAGATGGGTTTAAATGGCAAGGAATATTTGAGTCCACAGGGTATTTTATACATCTAAAGATGGATTTAGATGTAGTTTTTAGACGGTTGTATAAAGAAATTGAGAATAATTAAATTTATTAGAAACACGTAGCTCCGGAGTTTACTAAATGCTAAGGACCCATGTACTACTTAAAATTGAGTGATTGCAAATTTGGAATTCTATCGCCAACATTGACATGTTATTTTAAACAGAATAAGAAATGAAGCAAGAGATGGATACAGATTAAGAAGAAATCAGATTTGACTCTATCATTTTTGCCTTCTAATGTACATATTTAAGTTATTGTACAAATCAAAATTGCTTGTGCCACTGCAGCACATGAACATATC
>JANTNU010000009.1:5446406-5471384 GCA_024752395.1 Erythroxylum havanense
TATAAACGTATATGCCACTGAGCTTCGCAGCTCACCTCATTACTCTCCCCTCCTCAGGTGCAGATCGAGACGATTGTCGACCTTGCAAGGCATCGGAAACTTTAAGCTAGTTAGGAGCCTTGTATTAAGTTAGTACTTTGGTTAGCCCGCCAGCATTTCATCACGGAGCATACTCATGTACTTTGGATTTTAAATTCTATTTTGTGTTATGCTGCATTTGAGAAAAATGTACGAGAAAAATGGTTTATTTTATCTAACTAGTTATGGGGTGACTCTTCCATATTTGAAGGTTGGTCTTAGGTCTATATCTCTATCCTCTCCGTGTGTTTTGAGATATTGCGTTGGTTTGAGTGTGTAATCCTTTCAACAGTGACGGAGCCAGAAATTTAATATAGGAGGGCTTAAATATTAATTTTTTTAAATTTTGAGAGGCCCAGTATACTATTGACCCTTAAATAACTCCGTTTTTTAAAAATATATATATATATATTAAAAATAATTTTTAAAAAAAACCTTGCGGGACTCAATGGTGTAGCTCCGTCGTTGCCTTTCGATGACGTATTCTATCAAATGAAATATTAATTAATGATTAACTTTGGTAGTTTATCGTTTTTTTTCCTATTACATAAAATGATTGTCACATTGCTCAAGAAAAACTACTCCCAATCAAGTTTGTTCAACAACGAGCTAATGTCTTGACGAAAGTTCAGCCCGTAACGCAGAATTTTACTGAAGCTTCATAGTATTTACGTTCTAGCTTGAGGGGCATAAGTTTTATTACCTTTGAATAAACTATTTTTAATTAGTTAATCGCTTGTATTTTGATAACTAATAGTCAATAAGAAAGTTTTTTTCACTGTTCCAAATACATGCTTATCAGTAGCATTTCACTTTTGTTTTATAAAAAAGACGCTTACAATTGAAACCTGAAACGAACTCAGTCACAACTGCAAAATAAAAGCTATTTCACACACATCACAAGTGCCTAACTTGATTCTCCAGCCTATATGATATCATAATGACAGACACTAGTACCACCAATACGTCCTTACTGGTAGGCTTGAACTATGATCTTCCCGGTAGCATGGCCATCCATGCTCTTAGCCCAAGCATCCCCAGCCTTGCTCAAGGGATAAGTCGAGTCAATCACTGTCTGCAGCTTCTTCTCCTTCACCAGCTTAACAAACTGAGCCAGATCTTCACCTCTGGGAGTTAAAATCATGGGCACTATCTGCTTCCTAGAAAAGGTTAGCTTGTTTAGAGCAAAAGTCACAAAGGTACTTGGCCCTGGTGTTATATCTATTACCTTTCCATTTTCACTCAAATTAGGCTCAAAACTAGACCAAGGAATGCCTGTTGCACAGTGGAGTACTACATCGTACTTTCTTCCAGAAGGACTCTTCAGTGCTGCCCCATCGGGGCTCTTGTAATCTAGAACTTCATCAGCTCCCAAACTCTTCACAAGCTCTATGTTGTGCGTCCCACAAGTAGCCGTAATATGTGCATTTCCAAGTTGTGCAATTTGAACCGCATAGTGACCCACACCACCTGAGGCAGCAGTAATAAGAATGTTCATATGCTCACCGGTGCCATCCAAATTCAGGCCAGCACATTGAGTAAGTGCCTTATAAGCTGTCAGACCCGCAATTGGCAACCCTGCACCTTCAGCTGCTGAAATTTCAGATGGTCTTGCAACTGTCAACTTCTCCTTGGCCACCGCATATTCAGCTAAACCACCTCCGTCCTATTTTTTAGATTGTTCAATGAAGCTAAATTAATAGAAAACAACAATTGATGTATGAAACATTCAAATGCACAATCATTTTTTCAGAATATCTAAAAATTGTTGGATATGAGTTCCTTTCATATAGAGGGACACCAAGTTTTCAACAAATACGTCACCAACTTCGGTGTCACATTAGTTGAAAAATGAAAACAAAAGACAACTGCACACGCGACGGAGTGCCTATATAAGGCACTCCTTGCTTCATACAAAAATCACAACAAACAAAGACAGAGGAAAACCAGAGTAACACAATGCTTTGAAGTTGAGAAATATTTTCTTAAAGGATTGATGAGTGACAAAATAGTGGAGTTAGTATTTTTAAGTTAGGAAACACCTTGTGAGCTACTATTTTAGTTTTATTTCTGTATATCTACTATTTGTAATAGTGGAAGAATTATTTTGAATTTTGTCTATAGACGTAGCCCTAAGTTAAGGCGAATCACGTTAAATATTTTGTGCCCATTTTGCTCATTTTATTTTTTCTTTTCAAAAAATACACCCACTATACTCTACAAGTGGTATCAAAGCTGTATTTTCATTGAAGGTATTTTTTTAAAAAAAAAGCATGCTATGGAAAAGACAAAATTACAACGAATTTTTCAGCATGATTTGCTCGAAAAGTTGACATAAAACGGTAAAGGTGGTGAATATCTAAAGTTTTTTCAAGAAATTTGCAAGGTGACGACACTTTAGCAATAGTAACTAGATCCCGGGGCATTATTTGCGATACTATTCACAAGTTACTATTCACCGGGTCTCGTGGTACTATTCCAGTGGGGTCCAACGACACTACTCTAGTGAGTACTATTCACAAGTTACTATTTACCGAATTCGATGGTAAAATTTAAAAGATATCTTTTTTGCCATATTTTGACGTCCTGATTCTATTTTTGAGGTTGGTTTTCTCAAATTTGGCTTAATTTTGCAAATAGAGGTGAACACGAACAAAATGATCAATCTAAACGGTATTAAACTACCATTTATGGCGAACCAAAATGAAAGATCTCTTTATGATTACAAATATGCATTTGCCAATATTTTCGACAACTAAACCAAAGGAGATATCTAATGAAGATTGGAATTTTAAGCATGAACGAGCGTGTGGTTATATTCGATAGTTTGTCGATGATAATTTGTATAATCACATTTGTAATGAGACTTATGCAAAAACATTATGGAATAAGCTGCAGCAGTTGTATATTTCAAAGACTGACAACAACAAATTGTTTTATCTGACAAAATTGGTGCAAGTAAAATACCAAGAAAGTACTTTTATAGTTGATCATTTAAACAATATGAAAGGGATGGTTGATTAGCTATCAAAGATGGGCATAAAGTTTGAGGATGAGGTAATTGCTCTAATAGTGCTAGCTTCATTACCAGAGTCTTAGAGACTTTGAAGGTGTCTTTAACAAATACTGCACCAAATGACGTATTAAATATGGAATCCATTAAAAGCAGTATATTAAATGAAGAGATGAGTTGTAAATCACAATATGTAGCCTCTTCATTACATTCAGATGTTCTGCTTACATAAAATAGAGGAAGGAGTCAATCTAGAGGTCCAAAGTCTAGAGACAAGAGCAGAGAAAAGTCAAACAGATATGTAAATGTGAAATGCCATGACTACAAAAGGAAAGGAGATATCATGAAATTTTGCTGAAAGCTGAAAAAGAAAAAAGGCAGAGATGTGAAGAAAGAAGAAAGCAGTGATGATAAATAAAGTAATATTGTTGATGTATTCAAACTTGTTATTGATATAGAGATAGTTAGCCTGGTGTCGCAAGAAACAAGTTGGATAGTTGACAATGGAGCAACTGTTCATGTTACATCTCACAGACAATTTTCTCATCTTACACACCTAGGAATTATGGCGTTATTAAGATGGCAAATAGAAATCTGTCAAACGTTGTTGAAAAAGGAGATGTTTCTTTAGAGAAAACGAATGGTTCAAGAATGTTGCTGAAAGATGTCAAGTACATTCCTGATATGTGTCTAAACTTGATTTCTATAAACAGGATAGATGATGAAGGTTTCTGAAATACTTTTGAAAACAAAAAATGGAAGCTTACTGAGGGCTTTTTAGTATTGGCTAGAGGTTAAAAGTACTTAAGATTGTAATGATGCAGGCAAAGCTCTCCAATGATGATGTCAATATATCGGAGAATGGTAATATAGTTGGTTTATGGCATAAAAGACTAGGCCACATTGGTGAGAAAGGGATGACTCAGCTTGTAAAAAGGAATATGTTATCTGGTCTAAATCAGATACATCTGAAGAAAGGTGCAGATTGTCTAGTAGGGAAACAAAACAAGGTTTTTTTTTCTAAAGTTCTCCTTCATCCAGAATGAAGAATTTTCTAGATCTGATTCACTCAGATTTTTGCAGACCATTGCCAAAGTCACTTGGTAATACACATTATTTTGTGACTTTTATTGATGATCATTCCAGAAAAACATGGGCCTATAATATGAAAACTAAAGATCAAGTGTTAGATGTGTTCAAACAATGTCATGCCTCAGTTGAGAAATAAACTGGGAAGAAGCTGAAGTGCATTTGGGCAGACAATGACAGAGAGTACATCGGATTATTTGATGCTTAATGTAAAGAGCATGGTATTCGACATCAAATGATACCACCAAAAATACCTCAATTGAATGGTGTAGCCGAGGATGAACAGGACTTTGATGGAAAGAGTCAGATGTCTACTTTCACATTCAAAGTTGCCTAAGGCATTTTGGGATGAAGCTTTACTTGTAACTTTGTATGCATTAAATCATTCACCATGTGTTCCTCTCCAGTATGAAGTTCTTGAAAAAGTATGGCCAGGAAATGATGTTTCCTATGATCATTTGTAAGT
Source organism: Erythroxylum havanense (assembly GCA_024752395.1). NCBI lineage: Eukaryota > Viridiplantae > Streptophyta > Magnoliopsida > Malpighiales > Erythroxylaceae > Erythroxylum > Erythroxylum havanense. The sequence goes on from JANTNU010000009.1 coordinate 5,451,053, forward strand.
CTTTGGTTGCAAGGCCTTTATCCATATTCCTAAAGATGAAAGGAAAAAGCTTGATGTCAAGGCATGCCAGTGTGTATTCATTGGCTATGGTCAAGATCAATTTGGCTATAGGTTTTATGATCCGGTGCAGAAAAGACTTATCAAGAGTTGTGATGCTATGTTTATTGAAGATCAAATTATTGAAGATATTAACAAGGTGGAGAAGGAAGTTCTAAGCTCCGAAGATGACTTAACAAGCTTCCGATTGAATCCTCCAACAGTGGTGCCTAGACAAGTTAGAGATTAAGTGCAGAATGATCAGCTAGAAGCTGAAGATGCAGATGCCCCCAATGAAGTTGGACCAGAGGATGATGATGGTGTTTACATTCAACCGCCAGCAGTTGAAGATTCTCCAGTCTCATTACGTAGATCTAGTAGAAATAGACAACCATCTACTAGATATCTAGTTAATCAGTATGTAATGCTTACTAACAGGGGAGAACCAAAAAGCTTTGATGAAGCCATAAATGAAGAATATAAGAAGAAATGGAAAGAAGCCATGCAAGATGAGATGAAATCCTTACATGAGAATAAAACATTCAAGCTGGTGAAGTTGCCAGAAAGCAAAAAGAGCATTGAAGAATAAATGGGTGTTCAAAATCAAGCATGAAGAAAACAACAACCATCCTCGATTGAAAGCAAGATTAGTAGTCAAAGGATTCAGCCAAAAGAAGGGTATTGACTTTGACTAGATATTTTTAACTGTGGTGAAAATAACATTCATACGTACAGTGCTAGGGCTAGCCACAAGTTTTAATATAGAGGTTAAACAAATGGATGTCAAAATTGCCTTCCTACATGGGGATTTGGAAGAAGAGATATACATGGAGCAGTCAGAGGGTCTTATAAAAAAAAGGAAAACAAGACTATATTTGTACACTAAAGAAGAGTCTATATGGTCTAAAACAGGCATCAAGACAGTGGTATAAGAAGTTCGAGTCTGTTATGGGGGAATAAGGCTACAAGAAGACTACTTCAGATCACTATGTATTTGTGAAGAAATTCTCTGATGAAGATTTCATTATTTTATTACTCTATGTGGACGATATGATGATTCCTGGTAAGAATGTTTCTAGAATTAACAATCTAAAAAAACAACTGGATAATTCTTTTGCCATGAAATACTTGGGATCAGCAAAGTTAGATTCTTGACATGCAGATTATTAGAGACAAAAGTGTCAAGAAACTATGATTGTCACAAGAGAAATACATTGATAAAGTAATTCAGATATTCAAACTAGAAAAAGCTAAAGTGGTTAGTTGTTATGTTACTACTCACTTTAAATTGAGTTTTAGACTGTGCCCTTTTATAGATAAAGAGAAAGAAGAAATGTCCAAAATTCTATATGCGTCAGTAGTTGAAAGTTTGATGTATGCCATGGTTTATACACGGCCAGATATTACTTATGTAGTTAGAGTTGTGAGTTATTTCCTTTCAAATCCTGGAAAGGAACATTGGGCTGCAGTCAAGTAGATTCTCTGGTATCTTCGAGGGTCATCCAAAATATGCTTATATTTTGGAAGAGCAAAACCTGTGTTAGCTAGTTACACAAATGCAGATATAGCTGGAGATATTGACTCAAGAAAGTATACATTAGGTTACTTGATTACTTTTACAAGGGGGAGTTGTGGCATGACAATCAAAGTTACAGAAGTGTGTTGCATTTTTTACAATTGAAGCGGAGTTTATTACAACAATGAAAGCCTATAAGGAGTTGCTATGGATGAATAAGTTCTTTAATGAACTTGGTATTAAGCAAGAACAATATCAGTTGTTTTGTGAAAGTCAGAGCGCTAGTCACCTTGGTAAGAATGCCTCTTTTCACTCACGATCAAAACACATTAATGTGAGATATCGTTGGATCATATATGTGATAGAAAAGATACATACTGATAAAAATTGATCAGACATGTTAACCAAGATTCCACTAAAAGGCAAGTTTGAATATTGTTGATCAGTAGCAGGCATAACAGAGTCCTCCATGTAATTGGTTCGAGGGGGGGATTTGTTAGATATGGGTCCCTTTCATATGAAGGGACACCAAGTTTTCAACAAATGCGGCACCAACTTCAATGCCACATTAGTTAAAAATGAAAAAAAGACAGTTGTTTTGTAACTGTCTCAGGTGGCAGAGTGCCTATATAAGGCACTCCTTGCTTCATACAAAATTCACAACAAACAAAGATAGAGAAAAACCAAAACAAAACAATGCTTCGAAGTTATGAAATATTTTCCTAAAGGGTTGGTGAGTGACAAAATAGTGAGGTTAGTATTTTTAGGTTAGAAAACACCTTGTGAGCCACTATTTTGATTTTATCTTTATATATCTACTATTTGTAATGGTGGAAGAATTATTCTAAGTTTTGTCCGTGGATGTAGCCCAAAGTTAAGGGTGAACCATGTTAAATATTTATGTTCATTTTGCTTATTTTATCTTTCCTTTTCAAAAAATACACTCGCTACGCCCAATAAAAATTTCTCATAACCATGTTATAACGTGTGCTAATCCAGGATTGTTGTGAATTGTATAAAGAACTAATTTGAAAGAGAAAAAATCTCACACCTTTCTCCTTTTTGTATACACACAAAATTCTTTACTTCATACTCCTACAAGCTTTTACAAAATGAATAATCTCACAATTTTCTTCCTTTATAAAAATAGGTTTATATACACAAAGAATTCTTAACTTCTAACTCCTTACAAGCTTGTAGAAAAAGGGTCAAACTCTTGGCAGAAAGTGTACTGCATACAATAGAAATTTTAAAAAAAAATCAAAATATAAACAAGTCTACTAGCCACTTCAAGTTGGAGGGTGGACTAAATGAATTAGCCCCAACTTGGCAACTAGACAAGCATGATGCATAGAGGACAAGGACTTGGTGAAAACATCCGTAAGTTGATCACAAGAAGGTAAATGACCAAGTTGAATAAACCCAAATTAAAGTTGATTGCCAACATGATGATAGTGTATGTCGAGATGTTTGGTATGCTTGTGAAAGATTAGATTAGAAGCAATATGTATGACTGCATTGCTATCACAATGCAATAGAATGGGATGAGAGACTAAAATTCACAAATCATATAGATTGTAGCAGATCCATTGTAACTAACAAATGGCTAATGCCATACTACGATACTCAGCCTCTGCTGAAAAGTGAGAAATAGTGGGCTACATCACCAAGAAATACAGCATACCTTGTCAAAAGATTTTTTGTTAAGCTAGCAAGAAGCCCAATCAACATCACAAAACACTCGAGCCTGCAAAAAGGGGTTAGTGGGAAAAAACCCAGATAGTCCCTTTAAAATATTTTAGAACAATAATGGCTGCATCAAAATGAGACTGACATGGAGAAGTTATGAATTGCGATAAGTGCTAGACAACATAAGACATATCCAATCATGTGAGACTGACGTAAAGCAATTTGTCAATGAGCGTCGGGAATGTATTGGATCTAGAAGTAGATTTGTAAAGAGCCAATTGCATGCTTCATCAGAGGCAAGTTAGTTAACACCTAAGTTTCATTTTGTTCAAGAGTATCTAACTTTTGTTGTATGGCATGCACCTAGTTTGGATCTTAAGATGCTTGAGAAAATTTTGTGGGCTCTAGAACTTTGCTAATTTTGGTAGTAAAGGCTATGATGAGAAGATACAATTAACTAGACACCTATGTTCTGAGTGTTCAATAAAATAATGATATCATTCATCCAATTTGGACATAAAACATGGTGAGATCTGCATTGCAATAGTTGTGTAATAGGAGGGGGTGATGGGATTCCTGGAACTATAGTCAACAACATCACGAAACGAAAATTGCCTTTCATTAAGGAATTGCCCTCGTTTTAGATCATACAACCTATATCCCTTTCAAAAAGATGGCTCTAATTTATCCTTAAATGGCGGTGTAAGTGTAGCGAAACTAAGACAACCAAGCACCCTCATAGCTTTATAATAAGGTTTCTTGTCATATAAATTTCACATTTTGATTTATTACCTAGAATTGGAGTTGGCAACCTACTAATAATGTATACTACCCCAAGCAAACTTTTGGATGAAAAAAGTTTCACAAAGTCTGCAAGAAAACTTATGGCTTGAGCTAAATTGAGCAAATGGTGATGTTTGCATTCTACCATTCTATTTTACTGAGGGAATATGTGTTGTAAAAACTGCCTGGATTAGAGTAGGGTCGTAGCTAAATAGGATTAAATGAATAGTAATAAAGAAATTGACACATATTTTACTTGAAAAACCTCCAAATAAATTAGGGTAAAAACTATAGATAAAACTTAACTATAAAAAATTTAGGAGTTACAATCTCTCTCTAATCTTACAATGAGAAACACTAACACCCTGAAGAAATAAGAGAAACACTCTCTAACCTTTTTTAGGGATTGAAAATGAAGGAGAAAACAATTTTTAGAATAATTATAAACTATCTAGAATGACTTATTTATAAGCTTTCTAGACGCGTTAACAACTGTGGACAAATTGTCTACAACTACCTCCTAGAAAATTTTATAGCTGTGGACAATCTTGAAAGTGAACAGTTGTCCACTTGCAACAATTTGGTAACAACAATCTCCCACTTGAAGATTTGATTGAAAGTCAATCAAATCTTCACACCATTCTTTCTTCCTTGCCATTTCCATATTACTCATGTCTCTGTCAAGTCGCAAGATGATCGACACTAATAAATTTGTCAATTTTGATCGCTTTCATCATAAAATATATAAGGTTGTCTTTAGTATGAATCTTTTGCATATTCACAATTCCTTCTTCCACTTGCTTGTGAACAAAGTGATATGGAGCTTGTATGATTTTTGTTTTGAATGAAAAGCTACATTCTTTGCAAGGTGCAAGGCACTTTGATTATCACAAAATAGATAAATCATCTCTTGCTTATGCCCAAGCTCCTCCAATAGCATTTTCAACTAAACTGCTTCTTTATTAGCTTATGTAGCTACTACATATTTTTCTTCTATTGTTAATATAGCCACAATTGATTGTAGTTTTGAGACTCAACTTATAGCTTCACTTGCTATTGTAAACATATAACCTGTGGTGGATTTGTTGCCATTAAGATCACCTGCATAATCAGAATCAACTTATTTATTGACAATAAAGTCTGATCTTTCATAATATAATGCAACATCTGAGGTCCCTTTAATGTATCTAAGTACCCTCTTTAAAGCATTTCAATATTCTCTGTTAGGATTCGCCATGTACCGACTAACTACTCCGATTGTATGTATAATATCTAGTTTTGTATAAATTATAGCAAACATTAAGTTTCTTGTTACTAATACATATAATACTCGAGACATCTTCATCCTCTCAAATTCACTTCTAGGACTCATGTTGGAGGATAATTTGAAGTTACAAGAAGTGGGGTAGAAATTGGCATATAATCTTGTATGTTAAAGTGGCATAAGATCTTGTCCAAATAATTCTTTTGAGAAAGTCAAATCTTCCTCTTACTTCTATCTTAGTAAATTTGCATCCTTAAAGTCCTGTTTGTTGGTCCCAAGTCCTTCATTTTGAATTCCTTAGCCAACTGAGCCTTCAATTCTATGATAAGATCTTTTTTAGGGCCGACTACTAATATGTTGTTTACATATAGTAGCAAGATAGTGAAGTCATTTTCACCAAACCTTTTGAAATATGCACAAGGATCTACATTTAGTCTGTTATATCCAAGGCTCACAATAAAGGAATCAAATTTTTTATACCAACACCTCGAGGCCTGCTTTAGACCATAAAGAGATTTGTTTAACCTACAAACCAAGTTCTCTTTTCCTGCTTCTTCAAAAGCTTCTGGTTGGAGCATATAAATCTCTTCTTCAAGATCTCCATCAAGAAAAATCGTCTTTACCTTAACTACTCTAGATGTAAGTCAAACCTAGCACATATTGTTATGATTACTCAAACTATTGTAATTCAAACCACAAGGGAAAATATTTCATTAAATTTAATTGATTCATTCTGAGCATATCCTTTCACTACCGATCTTGCACGACACTGCTCCTCCTAATCATCAACATTTTGCTTGATCTTATAGACCCATTTGTTGCGAATGGCCTTCATTTCTCATAATAGTGGCACAGTTCCCAAGTCTCATTCTTATGAAGAGCTTCAATTTCTTCCTGCATTTCTTGCATCTATTGATATGCATCTGAACTGTTCATTGCCTCTTAGAGAGTTGACGGCTTCTCAATCGAAAGATAGTATGTAACATTTTCCTTAATAATATAGTCCGAATGCCAATCTGGTTGGTTTTTTAGGCAATTTGATTGATGAGTCTCTGAAGCTTTAGACTCTATTGGTTCTTATACCTTGTACTCTGGTGCTACTTTAGAAGAATCCATCGAGGACTCCTTTTCCACTTGAACAATAGTAGTCTTAAATCTTCCTTTGACGTGTCATCATCTTATCCTTTCTTTTGTAGCTCATCTATAAAGATTACATTCTTGCTAATAATTACCTTATGGGTAATGGAATCTCGCAAGCGGTACCCTTTTACTCCATCAACATAGCCCAAGAATAGTGCAAATGGTGTGTCCATATTGGCAGAAGTAAACCAAAGTGAACAAGTAAGCTTTGTCTTATAAGAAAAACAAAGCCAACAAGTAATTGGTTACTTATGGCAGCATCAAACTCTCCATTTTTTATTAGCACAAGTTGATGAAGAAAGGATGAACGTCACTTCTCCCACACATGCATTTCACACACAAAAAACATTAAGTTCTCCCTTATATTTTTCATCTCGTAGAGTCACCATCCACCAGGATAGGAATTTTAGGTGTGAATTAGTGTGAGTAACTCTAGTAGTTTCTCACAGCATAGAGAAAGGGCAAATTGTAGCTATATTGGAGCCATTGGAGCACAAGGTGGAATTGTAAAACAAGCACAAAGATGGGATTTGTCATAATTGAAGAGTTAAGGTCGAGTTAAGGTGTCACCACACCTTCCTACATTGGTATAAGAGCTTGTATAGTTTGTTTTCATCCTTGAAATTGTACTAACTAAGAATAACATCATTTATGCTAAAATTTGTTCATGCATATGTAACATGACCATCAATGGCAAATTTTTGTGTGCTTCATTTTAGCTTGAAATTTTTCCATGGATATGTTCCTTATAATGTCATAATCTTGCGCCTAAATTTTGGTGAAAAACATATTTGAATTGAGTGACATATTGCATGATGAATTTATGGAAAATCCGGTTTAAATTTGTGTTTCCCAAAAGTTTAGATCCATTTTTTGACTTGTTACAATGTTGTTGTGCATAACTTATGTATATGGATATGTTCTTTGTTACTGTGTCTTTCCAAAGGTATACTACATGCTAAAATAGAAGTTAAAATAAGTGAAAAACAATAGCCTGAAGTAGGTATCATGGCCATAAAAGGCTGGAATTACTAAAAAATCTAGGTTTAAGCATGTATTTCCCAAAAGTTTAGCCCATTTACCAACCTGTTATAGTATTGCTCTACATGAGATATGTATAAGGATAAGTTCCTTGTCACATTATCCTTCCAACAAGATACTATGTGCTCATATCAGAGTTAAAAATGAGTGAGAAATGATAGCCTGAAGTGGGCATTATGGCTATGTGGTGCAACAGTTGTTTCAGCCATGCCGTTGCATCTCACACACACCCTAGCAATGCATGGGGAGCTTGAAGCCACCCCAAAGGGTCATTTCCACCCAAATTTTGGCTAGAGACTATTTTTGTTGTGGTCTTTTGATCTGTGTGGTCAAATTGTCGTTTTACCCCTCTTTGATTTATTAAAATTTTTTCAAATGTTGAGTTATTTGTTAACCTAATTTGAAATTTTACTTAATTGCATAAGTGAAATAATTTTTTGGGCTATTAACTTGGGTTTTCATGCTTGATAATCGTGTATTATATTCATAAATTTATGTTGCATTTCATACATTTTATGAGTTGCATTTTATTATTTATTTCATTTATGTGTTATTATTTATGTTAGTAATAAATTGGTCAATTATTTGTCTATGTTACTAATTGTTAATTAATGCTAATGGCCATAAATTAAATTGAAAGTAATCATTAGGCTTAATACAATTAGGCTCTTAATATCGCTTATGTTATTAGTGATGATTACTAGAAAGTTTGCAAAATTTTTGAACTGATAATGTAAGTGAGAGTTAAGTTGACTAATTGAGATTAGCATAGATATATGTATGCCTTAATTAAACCTGTGTAATAATGTAGTGAAATGGAAACCAAGAGTTCGATATTGAGATAACAAAAGGAGAGACATTTGATGGTAAAAAATATGACATCTGATCTAGTAAGTTTCAATACCTTCTCAATGAGAATGAGTTGCTCAACTATATAACCACCAATATGAGACCAACCAAGGCTAAGAATTTGGCCCAACATCGTCGTGACCATGACGCTTATGCCCTTTAACAAAAGAAGGATATAAGCATGTGCTTTTCATTGTTAGTTTGCATGCAAGACGACCTTATTAGGGAGTTTGAGAACTACCCAACTACCATGGAAATATGGGAATAATTGCACCTAACATATGGAGGGACAATAGCCACAACGCTTTGTGCCTTAACGCTTAGGTTCAATCAATACATGATGGACCCTAAGCATAATATAACTGAACATCTTAGGGTGATGTCCTCCATGATTCGAGAAATGAAGGCAGTAGGTTATGATCTCACAGATGAGCAGCAGGTTCTAACTATCATTAGACTTCCCGAGTTCTCATAGGGACAAGTGAAGTTGGTCCTTACTCATAATAAGGCCATTAAGACCATTGACGACATTTCCCACCATTTAGAGCTTGAGACGGAGTGTAGAAATGCAAATTGTAGTGTTGTTGCATTAGTTGCACAAAATGAGCACAACGGCCAAAATTAGAAAAACTAATAACCAAGGGCCTCGAGAAGGGCAAGGTGTTAAATATCATAGAATCAAGAGTGTGGGCAAGATGGAAACTTATGTGCTTCAACTGTAGAAAGAAGGGGCACTTCACTCAGGAGTGTACTGAGCCCCGTGAGGTTTATCCTTACTTACCTTTTTGGTACGTGCCTTTGTTTGCGCACATGCATTTTTAGCTCGTTCTCTCCATGAATGGATTATAGATACGAAGCAATAAAACATAGGACCTACAATTGTGTAAGATTTATAGATTACCATTGATTACTGACAGGTAAACATTTGGTAACTATGGGGAATGGAGTGGAGGAGAGAGTCCTTGGTGTAGGAACCTATTAACTTACTTTGTACAATGCACGCAGACTGCTCTTATATGATATGCTTCATGTACCCACTATTTGATGTAATCTACTTTCAGTATCAGTACTAGTAAACTTAGGGTTTTCTTTTCTTGTTAGTAAGAATAGTGACCATTTATCTTGATGACACCCTTTATGGTCATGAGCACTTTTTAAATAGTGTATTTATGATGGATTTAGAAGATGTATCTAAATCTCATAAATGTTTTACTTATATTGCTTCTTCTTCTTCTTCTGTTGATAGTGAATTTGAGTTTGTTAAATGGCATACTGAATTAGGACACATTGGACACGATAGAATTTCCATATTGACTAGAGAAGGGCTAATGAGTTCTCTCGATAAAGTAAGTCTTCCTACTTATGAGCCTTGTCTTGCTTGGAAACCTAGCAGAAAGCCTTTTAATAATGTTAAGAGGGTTCACATCCTCTAGAGTTGATCCACTCTGATATTTTTGGGCTCATGAATGTGAAAGCCTAATGGTGTGACTTACTTTATCACATTTATAGATGATTTATCATGATATAGCGTAGTATTTCTGTTGTCTCATCACTCAGAAGCTTGTATTGTTTCAAATGCTTTGTAGTTAAGGTTGAAAATCAGAAAGAGATGAGCATTAAAGCTCACTGATAGAGGCCAAGAGTATCTCTTTGATCAATTTAAAGAATTTTATGAGAACAAAACACTGACAATTGATGATTCCTAGAACTTTGTAACAAAATAGGGATGCAAAGAGAAGGAATCTAACTCTATTAGACATGGTTAGGTCAATGATGACTCAAACCAACCTCCCAATTAAGTTTTGGGGGGATGCCCTTAGGGCTACGACATACATCCTTAATTGAGTGCTCATTGAGTTTGTCATGACTACTCTATATGACTTATGGAATCGAGACAAGCTTAATTTGGAACGCTTAAGGCCATGGGGATCTGCTGGTTATGTTCACCGTTCTTCTCCTTAGTTTGGAAAGTTAGGCCTTAGAGCTAATAAATGTGTGTTTATTAGATATTGTGAGCATTCTAAGGACTATATGATGTATGGTGAACATCATGGAGGGCTCACTGAGGTTAAGTCTCGAGATGTGGATCTTTTGGAGGATGATTTCCCTAGTATTGGTGAGACCAAACAAAGTCCCAAACTATAAGAGGGAACATCAAAACGAAGTCTCCTAAATGGATTTGGATTCATAATCCTTTATGATAACTATTGAGGTCAATGGGAGCATAGAACTTAATTCTCAGTCTCCAAAATTGCATAGGAGCCAATGCGAAAATGTTTTGTGTAGACCCTTTGAAATAGAAGGTAGATCTTTCTTAAGCATTTTTGTTGATGTTAATGAGTCTTCTTCTTTTGAAAACGCAATGAAGTCACCATTTTTGAGTAAGTGGCTTACAGCAATAGAAGACGAGATGGAATCCATGGCTAAGAACCATGTGTTGGACTTGGTTGCTCTAACTGTTGGGTGCAAAACTGCTGGGAACAAGGGGGTCTTAAAGGTTAAGCAGAAGGCAGATGGATCAATTGATAAGTATAAGGCCCGATTAGTGGCGAAAGGTTACACCCAAAAGGAGCGTGTAGACTATGATGAGATATTTTCTCCTACGATCAGATTTATGTCTATTTGCCTAATCCCAACTATTATTGCACATTTAGATTTTGATTTATTCCAAATGGATGTGAAAACAACATTTCTTAATAGAGAAATAAATGAAGAGATATATATAGATCAACCAGTTAGGTTTTGGGCAAAGGGACAAGAACACAAACTGTGTCAATTGAGATGTTCCATTTATTGTCTGAAACAATCATTTAGAAATGGTATCTTAGATTTCATCAAGCCATTACATCAGTAGCTTTACGATGATTGAAGAGGACCATTGTGTATACATAAAGAGATAAGATAATGTGTCTCTTATACTCTGTTTATATGTAAATGATATTTTTATAGCTGGGAATGATATAAAGATGATCACTGCCACTCAAAAATGGTTGTCCTCTACTTTTGAGATGAAGGACATGGGTGAAGTAGATTATGGTCTCAGGTTTAAGATCTTGAGGGATCGTTCTAAGAGATTTTTAGTTTGTCTTAAAAAACATATAATAATAGGGTCTTGGAATGTTTCCATATGTATAACTACAAACCTATTGACACTCCAATGGACAAGGGCCTATACCTAAGTATGGATCAATGTCATAAAACAAATGAAGAAAAATATTAAATGGCTAAGGTGCCATATGCAAGTGTTGTCAGTATTCTAATGTACAGTTGTACACTATGGTTTGTACTTGACTTGACATATGCTTTGCAATTGACATGGTTGGTAGATATCAAAGTAATCCTAGACCTGCGCATTGAGTAGCGGTTAAAAGGATACTTAGATATCTAAGAGGAACCACTAACATGGATTTGTGGTATCAAGGTAAGAGCCTCAAGTTGGTTAGATATAGTGATGCCAATGGATATATTGATAGAGACGAGCGAAAATCCACATCGATATATGATTTCATTCTTACAGGAGGATTCATTTCTTGGTGTAGCAAGAAACAGTAATGCGTGTCATTATCCATGATGGATTCTAAGTATGTTGTACGTACCTTGGTGTTGCAAAAGGTGATATATTTGAGGAGATTTTTTAGGAGCCTCAACATTATCGGGCATCTTCATGAGGCTACAGTTATCTATTGTTATCATAGCTGCAAATGCTTATGCAAAGGACCCGAAGTATCATCAAAAGATAAAGCAAATCGATACTCACTACCACTTCATCCGTGATATCACTACATAACGACATGTGTTCCTAAAGCATTCCTTTTACTAAACCCTTACTAGAGTTGCTTTTCAAAAGCATATTAGGGGTTTAGATTTGTTGAGGATTTGATGTATTTGTACATTTACTTATGCATTAATGAAATAAGTTTTTCATTTTAGTCTTGTGTGAATTTGCATGGTAAATTAAGATTTAATTGAAAATGGCATATATCTAAAAAATTTCATCAGGCTTGATCTTGCTCTCTCACGTGATAACATCTTCCTAATTCTATGACAGTGAGCGGGATGAGACAAAGTATTACAAGGTACCAAATGATTGGCAATCTCCTTAATAGTCCTAGTGTGATTAAGGACTTTGTATATGGTCTTAGTTTAGTGCTAAGATGAGACTTGTTTAGTCGAACCTAGAAAATGTATCCATGTAGCCTGCATGAACACGAATTTGGGTCCATGGTGGCTCACGTTAATCACTTTGTGGGGTGACTAGACTGTGTTCCATGTGGTGTTATTTAGAGCATAACAAACCCTTAGTGGGAGCTCCACTATAGCATGCATTTCATACTGCATGTGCTTGAGACATCCAAATAAGGGAGTGATGGATAGGTCCCTTATTCATCACTATGTAACCTCATGGATATCTAGTCCACCACTATATCCTTTGGAACTTTGACCTATGTCATGAAGTTGAAAATTGGTATTGCTACTTTAACATATTATCCAAGGGTTAGGAATGATGCGGTCTAGTAGAGTTTGACTAGAAAAGCAGCCAAGACTTCATGGATTGACATGGGTGTTTATGGATAAATCATTTTGATATCACACAAGATATTTGTGACTCATTTCCCAAGAGGTTACAAAGACATTAATTGTCGATAGACATGAGTTGTCCAACCAAAAGCACAAATACAGTGTGGGATTTTGTGTAACTCTTTGTGAAAAGAGGGATTAAAAATGTAAAATCAAGCGTGATTAGAAATGATTTGGGGTATAATGAGAGACATTAGCTTAGTTTGACGATGACTTAATGTAACATTCATCATCGATATCTTTCTTGTATGGTTGCATGCTCCATATTCTGTATGATAGTGATAATGAATATTTGAGGTTTAGAAATACATCATGAATTGCTATGAACAAAGCATTTGTTGCTACGAACAAGCATGTGTTGCTCTTTCTAAAGCATATATTGTCAATGTGTACAAATGAAAGATGTAGCAAAATAGAGCAAATAGTGTGTCGACATTGGCACAAGTAAATCAAAGTGGACAACTAAGCCTTCTCTTACAAGAAAAACAAAGCCAACAAGTAATTGGTTATTGTGGCAGCATTAATCTCTCCATTTTTTATCAGTACAAGTTGATGAAGAGAGGATGAACGCCACTTCTCCCACACACACGTTTCACACACAAAAACAATGAATGAGGAAATGACCTATGGGATTGATTACACAAAGACATTTGCTCCTGTAGCTAAAATCAAATACTTTTAGAGTATTGTTTTCCCTAGTTGCAAACGTGGATTGGCCTTTGCAATATTTTGATGTAAGAATGCTTTTTTGCATGGTGATTCGTTTTAAGAAATCTATGTGGAGCTTTCACTAAGTTGTATGATGGCAGAAAGGCAGGGTAAAAAGGTCTTTAAATTGCAGAAAACATTATATAAGCTTAAACAATCTCTAAGAGCATAGTTCCGAAGGTTCATAAGATCTATGATAACTTTCAGATATCATCAAAGCAATTATGACCACACTTTATTCTTAAAAAGAAGGCAAGGTAAAATTACTGCGCTTATTGTATATATGGATGACATGGTGGTGACAAGAGATGATCCAGAACAGAGGAAGGGACTAGAAGAATTATTGTCTAAAAAATCTGAATTAAAAGATCTTGGTTGCTTGAAATATTTTCTTGGGATTGAAGTTTCTATATCTAAAAAGTAATTTTTCTATCCCAAAGAAAATATGTGTTAGGCTTATTACAAGAAATTACTATTTCATCATGTCAACCAATCGATACACCAATTAAGGAAAGCTTGAAGTTATGTGCAGAAGTAAACCAAACACTAGCTGCTAAAGGAAGATACCAAAGGCTTATAGGAAGGCTAATTTACTTAGCTCATACAAGGCCTGAACTTGCTTATGCTTTGAGTATTATTAGTCGATTTATGCATAATTCTAAAGAACAATATATGAAGGCGGTTATGAGACTTTTGAAGTATCTAAAATTTGCTACAAGTAAAGAAATTTTGTTTACTAAAAATATTGATTGGCAAAGTATAAAGGTATATATAGATGCTGATTAGGCTAGATCAATAGAAGATAGATGATCAACTTCTAGCTACTTAATATTTGTAAATGATAACTTGGTCACATGGAGAAGTAAAAAACAAAACATAGTCGCTCAATCAAGTACGAAAGCTGAAGTCAGAGGTATAACACTTGGTCTCTTTAAAGCTTTGTGACTCATACTACTTTTACAAGATTTAGGCTATCCATTGAAGCAACCACCTAGTCAGTATTGTTACAACAAAACTGCTTATGATATAACTCACAAACTTGTCCAACATTATCAAATAAAGCATGTTAAGGTAGGCAGGTTCTACATTAAGGACAAGTTGGGATGGGAAAATTATCGAGTTGCCCAAGATTCAGTTTGACAGTTTCAAATCATATGTTTTCAAAATTTCTTGGCAAGTTGGGCATGTATGACATCTATGCACAAACTTGAGGGAGAGTGTTGAAATTTTTTCTCCATAATTGTTATGACTATACATCTGTAAAAATATTCTTAAACTCCAAATTAGTGTTGTAAGATTTTTTTCCCCAATTGTAGATTATAACTTATGTGGCCACCATGTGTTGGGAGTGATACTGAAAGCTCGATTGAAGGAATTTGGATTCCTAATTTTATCTGCTTTTTATTCAACTCGTTTCAGCTCTTTTCATAAATGATCATATCATATTATCCACTAGATAAGGTCCACACGATCTCACTAGTCTCTATACTTCCTTTATTCTTCAAAGCCTACTTGTTCTTTGTCTAAATCCGTGGTAAACAGTTTTACTTTTATGGTTTTTCTTTTACGTCTAACTAATCATCTTTTTCATTTTGCTAAATGTAAACCATCTAATTAATCATCTAAAGGTGGGAAGAGCCTTGAGCTCGTGGCTCATTAAAAACAGTGTTTGTTAAATCCACAGCATAATCAAATTATCAGAAAGGTATAGAAGGTTGTAGGATTTTATTATTTCATTTTCTTTTCTTCTGACAACTAGAAGGAGATGGAATAAGCACTTACAGAAAAGCTGACTGCCGTCAGAATTTTGTCACCAGCTCTGAAATTTTTGACTTCAGATCCAACCTCTACAATCTCTCCTGCAAAATCACTGCCTGTGGCAACAATAAGGAAATACTCTCCTTTCAGCATAACATTCACAAAATTACTAATAATGAATTAACTGAAACTTGGAATATATGCGGTCCATACATAGACCAACTGATGATGCAAATACACGGAAGACTAAAAGAAACTCTTCCGCAAAAGAATTTCAACTACCGGGTATGTGGGGAAATCTGCGGGGACTAAAAGGACGAGCTATTCCACTCTGAAGTTTCCAGTCCAAAGGGTTGAGGCTAGCAGCTTCAATCTTCACCAAAATTTCATCTTTCTTCGCGATGGGGATTGGAACTTGAACATACTGCACGCAAGCGAAATTCCCAGCGAGCTACATGAGCTTGTTATATATGTATAGATAAGGCACCACAATGGAATCAGACGACACAACTTCTCTCAGGGTGTTAAACCATGAACTAAGTCATCTATTAAAGTAACACTATATGAAAATATACCAACAAGAACGCAAAAAATCAAAATGGTATGAACCATCTTTGGTCATCAAAGGGAAAACTTTTACGGAAGTACAGACCTTCAAAGCAGCTGCCCCTCCTCCATATCTATCATATATGAGTGCATGCATGAGCTTCGTTGCCATATCACGTCAAAGAAGAAGAAGAAGAAGAAGACAGCAGATAGGAGCACAAAGCAGACAGAAGATGGGAAGAGTAGAAAGAATGGCTGAAAGGAGAGAAATATGGCGCACGCGTTTTTCCTTTCCGTATTTTGTCAGTGAGTGGGTTCATTAGACATTTCCAAGAACAGCAGCGTTGAATTAGCAAAGAGGGTGGTCCTTTGATGTTAGTTTCATACTTTGATATTATTATGATACAAGACCCCCGAACACAAAACTAACAGAAATTTATTATGATATTATTTATAATACCCAAATTTAGACTTATTCAATTGCAATTTTGATATATAAAAATAAGTAATTCTGTAGGCTTATAAATATTTTCTCTTTTTTTTTTTTGGCTCATACAAATGTTTTCTAATCATGACACTCCATACCTTAAATCACATCAGTAAAGGCTCAAACTGCAAATGAAGAAAACATCACATACATCAAATTTGTTATTGTTCATGCATTATTATCATAAATAAATATAGAAATTTTACAAACATTATCTACCATGGTTCATTCCAAAAACACTCATCACATTCACAATAATTTCAGGGCTCTACAATTATCTTCCCAGTAGCATGACCATCAATACTCTTACCCCAAGCATCTCTCGCCTTGCATAACGGATGCTTTGAGTCAATAATGCTCTTTATCTTTCCCTCCTTAACCAGCTTAACAAGATAATCCAGATTCTCTCCTTTAGGAATTAAGAGCAGTGGCACAAGCTGCTTCTTTGAAAATGTGAATTTCTTCACTATGGATGTCATTATGGCGCTTGGTCCTGGTGTGATATCTATAACCTTCCCATTTTCATTCAAGTTAGGCTCAAAGGTTTTCCAAGGAATGTTTGTCGTGCAGTGGATCACTGCATCATACTTTCGGCCAGATGGGCTCTTAAGAGATGCCCCATCAGGGGTCCTGTAGTCGAGAACTTCATCAGCCCCTAAACTCTTTACAAATTCAATGTTGCGAGCTCCACATGTGGCAGTCACATGAGTATTCCCAAGTTTAGCCAGCTGAACTGCATAGTGTCCCACACCACCTGAAGCAGCAGTGATGAGGATGTTCTTTTGTTTGCAACTTCCATCAAGCTTGACTTCTGCAGATTCAGTGAGGGCCTGGAGAGCCGTCAGACCAGCAACTGGCAAGGCTGCACCTTCAGCCGCTGAAACTTCAGATGGCCTTTGAACTGTTAAGCTCTGCTTTGCCACAGCATACTCAGCTAGTCCACCTCCTTCCTGCCGGTAGAATTACTCCGGATAATTGATCACAGTATAAGAAAAAGAAAAACAGCCATCATGGTCCTACAGCAACCTAGAACAAATAGCTCTAGTCAAAACTATATAGCACATTGTGACACCAATGACAAGGGGAAGATCTTTAAACTTAGATTCTGATATTTCTCCCAGTGACAAAAATGATGATCATAAAGAGATCTCTTTCCTTTGTTCAGTTGTTACATTCCCACTTGTGCTCTTGGGGCAGAAGAGAATTACAGTGCAAATCGAGGTCAAGCTCATTGGCAAGAGATCACATTTTTAATATCAATTTAAGTTGCTGATAAGCAAATCTGAGAATAGACTATAGAGGATACAGTGTAATGGCTCTTTGATTATTAAACAAGAAAACTTTTCAGCCATTTGACTATGATCAACCCCCGAAAACTAATCTTAATAGTCTTTATTGCTGTTATCAATAGTGTAATCCATCATCTAGCTCACTATGTCTCTCACCCACAACAATGACTAAATTCAGCTCTAGCATCTGATATATACGTGTATATATTTTTTTTTTCCAATAATGAACCCAAGGTATAACCTAGAGTTTGTGCCTTGCTAACTGTGAACCGTTTAGAGGAACAAAAAAATCAATTCGCAATGTGATGAAATGAGGCAAGGACCAAAAAAGTCTGTTTTATCACTTACAAAGTGGCTAAGCATTGCTACCACCTTGTCACCAACTTTGAGATTGTTAACTGCTGGTCCAACCTCCAGTACCTCTCCTGCTACGTCAGTACCTGTTGCAAGGTTAGAGAATTCTTGTCAAACGACTTGAGAACAGAAACTAAATGAATTATGGAGAAATCAGAACAAATTCTGGACCAAGTTATGTAGCAAGATCATAAAAACGTTTTACAATGAAGAAATAAATGATGTGAACACATGATTAAAATAATGCACAAAATATGATCCACCTTCAGTGATGCTTTGGTTTCAGGAAATGAAGCTTCAGGAGACAATCTTTGCTTTTCTTTCTTTCTTTTTGCTTTTTTTTTTTTTTTTGCATGTTTGAGGGTCTTGACCCTAGATCAATACAACAGGGAGAGGGGATTTGTATGGTATGAGCCAAAGCTCAGTGCTTTGAAGAACAATCTGTCTGATATTATATGAGTTGCTTGTCCTTTTGCACTTGCTTATATCTAAGTGAAAATTTGGCCATCAAAAACCCTTACCCTTTAACTGTAAAAGTAGTTTGTCTGTTCATTTGCCTATTTAACTCAAAATTTTAGTCATGTTTCCCTACGTTTTATCAGCCGCTGATTCAGGGAACTGAAAAAGCATTATGATTAGTAAAAATCCAACCAAACAACACCATGTCATATAGGATCTCTCGAGAATACAGACAAAGGACAGTAAACAGATGCGTTTGCAAGAACAAGCAAGAACCAGTGCTCCAACAGATAGAGCATACATCACCAACAAATTAAATAAAAACTAAACAAACGCTAATAGAAGATATTAGTGTATATCATCATGTTTCTAAGTACGATGCTTTCCATTCACTTACAGACATATAAACAACAACTTTTCCAAAGTAAACCCCAGGATCAAAGGAGTGGAAGAAACAGAATTCCACTAAACTATACGCTCCACTATACAGTGAGAACTGAGAAGCTAACATGAATGAAAAACGTACAGGGTATATAGGGGAATCTGCGAGGTAAAAGAGGTCGCAACATTCCCTTCTGAATTTTCCAATCAACAGGGTTTATGGTAGCTGCTTCCAACTTTAGCAAAACCTCATCTTTAACTGGAGTCGGGATTCGGACCTCCACATTCTGCAAATAGCCAAATAGCATATCTCAGAAATCATTTGGTAATACGGCCCAATTTAATAACCAGTAGTTAGCTCGTTTAGATCAGATAAATTTCAGGTTCAAAAATACTTGTTTTTCAATCTATCATTTGTCATCAAACGCTAAATAATTTCGACAAGGAAAAGGTAACTAATTCCTACCCAGAATTCTCCCAAATAATACCACCAATCATTTGTTTGTGTGAATATGAACAACCCAATTCACAGATAGGACCAAAATATCTAACAAGGAAAGATGGTTCTTTGATGCACGCGAGAAGATGAAAAACAAAACAAAAGAAGAAACCTTTAAACCATCAACCCCTCCGCCATAACTTTCGTAGCGAAGTGCATGCATTAGTTTGGCCTCCATGTATATTTCCAGAACTGCTGGCGCATAAACAGAAAGGTGAGAGCACAAGGTGCCTTCTCACCAGACTTGGACCGGAGACGAGAGTGAGACTGACGAAAGAGACAAGAAAAATGAGTGGTGAACTGCCGATGATGTGGCCTTAAGAGGGGGCACAGGATCACCTGTGCCCAATAGCATGTTCCAAAGGTGTGCCGTTAATTTGTTACCACATATTTTAAGTACAGAAGATCTGTTCCTTAAAATGACGTGGTCTCTATCTCTAATGATTAACACGGATGCCATATTAAGTTTTTGATTCAATTTTTAGAAAGTTAAAATATTTTTTTCCATGATAAAAAGTTATTTTCAAAAAAACTGAATTCTTGATTGTAAAATTTAAAAGCATTTCTTTTATAGAAAAAACTTTTTTGAAAGTTAAAATATAACTTTTTAAGAAATTCTAATTTGAAACTTTTCATAAAAGTATTTTTTAAGTAGATTTTTCATACTAATTAATGAGTTTTTTTAGTTATATTTATCTTTATGTTTTATACATAATTTACATAATACTATAAATACATCTTCACATTTATTTTGAGATTTATATAATATTATTTGACTTTTTTATATGTTTTAATATTTATTTTTTATATTAGTTTTATCTATATTATAATCCATATACAAGATTTGGTTAGATATATTTTTATTTATGTTTTATATAGTTTTAAATTATATAATAATTAATATATTGTGCTTTGTATATTGTTTAATATATTTTAAATAATATTTATATGCATA
>JANTNU010000009.1:5471484-5482650 GCA_024752395.1 Erythroxylum havanense
AAATAATATTTATATGCATAAATAATTTTTATTACAAAATAAAATATAGTTAAAATTAAAAGTGATTTTTATTTTTAAATTGCTAAATATTCTATTATATTAAGCTTTTTAAAAAAATTCTTTTTTAAATAACAATCAAAAAGTCAACTGACTTTTTTGAAAAGCTCTTTATAGAAAAGCATATAAGTCTATCTAAACAGATATGACTATTATTGTGTTACATCCTGCTATTAAATGCGTTCACCCCTAAAAAGCAACACATTCAGTTGGAATAGACTCGAGAGAGGGACTGCATCCATTAAATACATTGTTCCAGATTTTGATATTAATTTTGATTTTAATTTTGACGAGAACTCTATTATTCGAGAATATAAATGAAATATACACAATTGTGATAAATTAAATTTTGCAAAGTCCTGGATCTATTACCGATCAGAATTGGACCATAATGAAATTTTGATCTAGATTGGCACAAAATTCGATGTTTTGAAATTGATCACAGGTCTATCACTAAATATATCAAAATTTGTTTTCTTATTTTATTTATTTTCATTGAAGTAATATTAACTTACGCAAATTATTTTGATAGTTCTTAATCTTAAAAATGATATAATATATTAGAAATGTAAATACATATATGCTCTCTCAACTTATTTCTGTAACTAAAATAGCATATTTTACATATCTTTATATTCAAATTCATTAAAAAAAACGATTATGCAAAGTTATATATACTAACTTTTATGTACTACCATGTTTTAATTTATTAAATTGTTTTGTAAATAAAATAGAATGCTAAAAGCACTTTAGAATTTCAAAAATTAGAAATTTAATAGAGACAAAAATATTTATATTATGTTATTTTATTTATTTAATTATTCAAAATTTTAATTAATTTATAAATTTTGTTACCCTCTTTATATTAAGACTTTCATTAACATCCATAACATAAAATCTTATGTAACATGCATTGATGTCTCATTTGGTAATTAGTAATAAAGAAATTGGAATTAAGAAAATAGGATTGAAAAATGAAAAGTGAGAATCAGAACATGAATGAAATTACTAATTATGCGTGTTTGATATGCAAACATTAGAAATGTGATTATAGAAGTTAAATAGTTATACTAATGTTTGGTATCAAATATTAATAAGAATAATAATGAGAATTTGTATTTATGTTTGATTATTATGTGATTGGTTCGTAAATAATTAATTAAAATATTGTATATTAGGATTAATTAATACAAATTTTGTATTTAATAAATAAATAATTTAAATTATTTTGAATGATTAAATAAATTATTAATTTTTAAATAATTGCGTACGATTTTTCTAATGAATCAATGCAAAATCTTGTAAAGAAGCAAGAATCGATGTTAGAATAAATCAAAAGTGGAATTGAGTTCAAACACGATGTAGGATAAGGAATGATAAAGGAATAGAATTATAAAGAAGAGGGAAGGAAGAGAAGGAAACAAGGTGTACATATGAACACACATTTTAGATTAATAGGCAGGATTTTAATTAACCAGTCAATTTTTCATAATAAAGATTTTAATATACAACCAAATCAGAAAATTTGGTTGTTGATTAATCTAACTTGTCAGTTATACTTCAATTTTAAGACATGAAAAAAGACAAAAATTACAAACAAAATAAAATTAAAAGAATTATTTTTTAAATTGTAAGTACAATTAAGTGCATTGTTATTTAGACTAATTTTAAAGATAATTATAAAAAATCTCAATTTTATTAAATTTTACAATACTAGTCTAAACTTTTAAAAGTAATGATAAAATAGTTGAACTTTTAGTTTTTTGTAAAATTTTGTTGTTAACCCTAAATTCACAGGACTCAAGTACTTGATATCAATAAATTCATTAAATATATGGTTGACAGATTACCTATTTGATATAGGATAACTAGAAGAAGTATTAATTAGTAGCTAAAGCTTACAAAAGCTTGGATTTTAGGGTTTAACGTGGCTATAATTTATGTTAGAATTGCTAGAATTTAGTGAGTAAGACAATGTATAAAGGTTAAAAATCTAGGAATCACTCGTAGGGTCTAGTAATCACTCTTAAAAGAAAACAGCAAACCTAGTTAAAAACTCAAGTTTATAGAAAAAAATTCAAGATTTGTTAGTCTTAAACGACTAAATATACACATATTTATAGAGAAACCCTTAGAACCCTTATTTTAGTAAGAAAAAAGGTTTCTAACTGATAGTTATAGGTTGTATTATATTTTAATAAGCATTTTAGTATGTTTGTAGTGATTAATTAATGGATTCATGTATGTTTAGGTTTAGAATTGTGTTAATTGGTTAGATATGTGTGTTTTGAGTGTTATAGGGGTTAGAGCATTCTATTGAGTTTTAATTTCGTGTATTTGAGGTGTCTTGATGTGTTTGTTCGTGTTTGAGATCAAATATCGAAGAAAGAAGAAGATTTGGAGGATGCCTAATGGAAGATCCAGGCCTACGGTGGTGACAGAAGCAAAATGGATAGGCCACAATCGTCGCGGAAGTAAATCTCAAGTGCCACAATTATAGCCTGCGTAACAGCAGACGTGAACCACTAAAACTTAACTTTGCTAGGTTATTTCAGATTTTTTGGGCCTGAGTAAAACCTAATTTTTACCCTAAATAGAAAAGGTTACAAAGAACAGAAGAGACCTTAATTTTTGTACCTCCATTTTGCTACATATCCAAAGAAGAGGAAGAAGGAAGAGAGAGATGAAGAGAAATAAGAAGGTAGAGCTTTAGCTACTTTAACCTCCAATTCTCTAAGTTACTTTCTTTTTGTCCATCTTTTATTTCATGTATTTGATGTATGAGATGGGATTGATGACGATGAATCTTAGGTTAAGGATGCTCTAACTTTTTTTTAGGGATTTGCTCTTGATTTAATGTTAATCTAGTTGTTATGTGTTAATGCATCTGGATGTTGTGATTATTTGTTATAATTGCATGCTTCGGTAATAGATCGAGAGAGTGAACCAAATACAAAATGATTGGATTGGTTAATAAAAGTTAAACGACCTAATAGATCACGTAAATAATCAAACCGGTAATTATATGGAGAGAAATCTCGTATAAAGACCTGATTGTTTAACAGAATGCTTAAGATTTGATTAGGTTGTGGGCTAATTGTTAATTGAGAGATTACATGTTCAATAACATGACTTAATTAGGATTCATTAATTAAGGTTTAGTGATTATAACTCGAAAAAGAATAATCCACCATTCGATAGTCTAGAACCGACACTACATTAACACAAAAGCGACTAAGTTAGCATTAATAACAGGATATATCCACTCTCTCATCAATTTTGATTTTCTTGAATGTTGAATTTATAATTTAATTTTCAATCAATCTATATTCACGAATTTATTTTTTTGTTGAGTTTTTATTTTCATTTTAACAATCCTTTTAGGCTTTAGATCATTTAGAATTAAATTAGTTCACCAATTCCTTAAGGGATCAAAACCTCATATACTACATTTACGACTCATGCACTTGTGGTATATTGAGGGATTTATAATATTAAAACTTACTCAACAAGTAGCACTGTTACCGGAGGATTTGTTTAGGACTAGTTGAATTCTTTCGTTCTAAGGGATTTTCACCAATTCTTGTGGTTGTGGTATCCAATCACAAGAGATTTTTAAAAAGGGAGAAGCTTTTAGCGTCGTTGTAGGAGAGTTAGTAGGATTGGTTGAATTCTTTTAGTCTAATGAATTTTCACCATCTGTTTCGATTGTAGTATCCAATCATAAGAAATTAATTAAAAACAAAAAAAAAGAAAAAAAGAAAGAAGAGAAGGATGTTTGAGCGTAAAGTAGAAGATACATCAATTTAAACATCGAAAGGCAACAATGAGGAATCCACAAAAGTTAAATGTCAAGTAGAGATAGAAATAATGATGATGAGGGAAACACATTATAAGGAGAAAATGACCTTTACGGACTTTAAGGCACATTTTTTTGAGGAAGTCATCATCATTATTTGAATACATACAATTCGGGTTGGCAGAATGACCTAGATTTCTATTGGTCTAACAATGTGAAGACTCAAATAGGACATCAAAACCTATTAGTATTTCAGCAAGATGAGTATAGTTCATAGAATTCTAAATTGGACAAGGTCATGAATAAGCTCATAAACATGGAAGAGGCCCAGAATAGACTAGAAGAGAAGTTTGAGCAAGTAACGAAAGACCATGCATCTTCTATTCATAACCTAGAGCTTCAAATAAGATAACTTTTCTGAGAATTTTGCAAGAGAAGTGTGGAAAACTGTCTGAGCAACATTGAACTACATATAAGAGAGCAGTGTAAGGTTATCAAACATAAGAGTGGGAAAGAGCTAAAAACACTAGCGGAGAAACAAGTTGAATTTGACCTTGTAGAAGACCAAGAGAAGAAGAAGGAGGGTCACTTATTTTAGAAAATTGATGTGATCAAATCTTTAAAGGAGCAAGAAGAAGAAGAACAAATGACAATGGACATAGAGCTTGAAGAATATAAGGAAGTCTCTGTTCATGGACCAACAGAAGAAAAGGAGACGAGAGTGATTGAGGAAGATCAAGAACATATCAACCTCTTACAGCACAAACTGTTAGATTTAATAGAAGATTTAGGGAGTTTCTTTATTCCCTATTTTATTTATAATTTGTTAGTAAAATGGACATTGTTGAGTTTAATTAGTTATCTTAATTTTATCAATATTGTCGTTATGATTATCTTCCAACATGTAGCTTATTTATAAGCTAAGAAGCTGAAATTGGGCAACATAAATGGAAGCAAGTCATTCATAATTGATTTTGGCTGAGTTTCAAAAGATGTAAGTTTAAGCTAATGACCATAAATTAGCAAGTTTGGTAGTTAAATTTAATTTTAATTTTAAAAAATTAAAATTAAGATAATTTTAAATTTTTTAAAATTAAAATTAATTAATTTTAAATAATATCTTTACTTTTATTTTCACCCCTACAACTTCTTGTATCATATAAATAATTTTTTTGTTGGAATGTAAAAGTGAGCAAAAGTAATTAAACACAATATAAACTTAGGTAACAGAACAAAAGTTATGTAAAGGGATTTATTATAGTTTTTATTACCTAAAAATTAAATAACATATGTGAAGAATAAGCATGATACATTAATTAAAGACAAACGTATTAATATTTTAAAAATAAATTAGTAATAGAACTTTAAATTTTGAGGTTTAATTATTATTGATAGGAATCAAAATAATGGTTTAGTCAGTTTCAAAATTTTATATTTGACTCCGCCTACCATTATTAGGTTTGTAAGGAAGAATGAGAAAATTAATGAACATTTATTAAAATGCATTTTTTGTGAGTCAACATGAAATCTTGTAAAGAAGCAAGAGCCAATGTTAAAATAAATCAAAAGCAAAATTGATTTCAAAAACAATGTAGGATAAAGAATGATAAAGGAATATAATTATAGAGAACAGGGAAGGAAGAGAAGGAAAGAAGGTATACATATGAATACACTTTTTAGATTAATAGGCAAGTTTAATTAACCAATCAATTTTTCATAATAAAGATTTTAATATACAACCAAATTAGAAATTTTGGTTGTTGATTAATCTAACTTGTCAGTTATACTTCAATTTTAAGACATGATGAAAGAAAAAATTACAAACAAAATAAAATTAAAAGAATTATTTTTTTAAATTGTAAGTATAATTAAGTGCATTGTTATTTATATTAATTTTTAATAGAAAATTATAAAAAATCTCAATTTTATTAAATTTTACAATTCCAGTCTAAACTTTTAAAAGTGATGATAAAATATTTGAAATTTCAATTCTTTGTAAAATTTTTGTTGTTAACCCTAAATTAACAGGACTTAAGTACATGATATCAATAAATTCATTAAATATGTGGCTGACAAATTACCTATTTGATGTAGGATAACTAGAAGAAGTATTAACTAGTAGCTAAAACTTACAAAACCTATGATTTTAGGGTTTAATATGGCTGGATTTTATATTAGAATTGCTAGAATTTAGTGAGTAACACAAAGAATAGAGGTTAAAATCTAGGAATCACTCATAGGGTGATTCCTAGTTTCCACAGATGAAGAAATATGGGCAGTTATTGAGATGCCATGGTACAAACTCTAATGTCTCTTTATCTCAATGCTTTGAATTGAATTTGAACAAGAGGAGATTATCTTGGGATAAAAGAACTTCATTGAGACTCCTACTTTCCCATTACCTTGTAGCCTAAATGTTGATGACCGTGAAAGGTGTTAGGAAAGGAGGAGTTGGTCACGCAGTAGAAACTAAGTAGGAGTTGGTCACGTAGTAGAAACTAAGTAATCAGAACCAATAAAATTTTCCTTGTGTGAACAAACACAATCAACAACAAAAGAAAAACAACAACTAACAAACTCACAAGTGCAGGAAACTAAGCAGTAGAAATAAAGTACACAGGCAATTTTATGTGGAAAACCTCCCTCAGTGTGAGAAGGGAAAAATCACGGAACCTAATACAATAAAGTAAAACTCCACTATCACTAATCAAGTTATAAAGAGTTTTTCATCTCTAGATATAACTAGAGTCACCACTCAACTCAATAGACAACAACAGTCATCAACAAGATGAAAGAATCAAAGAGCTTAGAATAATATCATCCTTAGAATTTAACAGCAACTTCAACTGAAGATCAGGGCATCTTGGAGAACTCCAAATCCAATCTCCACCATTCAAAATGAAGAACAACGAGAGAAGAATCTCTAGTTAAAATTTTAGGGCGATTTGATAAGAAATCACCATGATATCGAAAGTTATAAGAAGACTGCACAATGATGGGAATAATAAAGAAAATTCCCACCTAAGCCTCACTTTTCTCTTTTCCCTCTCTTTTTTCTCTTACGGCTGAACCTCTCCAAATTTTCTTAACCTATTTAGGGTTAAAAACACCCTATTACGCTTGGGCATTAGGCTCCGCTTAGAAGTGACCTAAACCCAACAAATCTCCCCCTCACGACTAAGTGGAGGATCTGGCCATACCGACCATCAAGCAACAAGTCTGAAGCTTCTCCTTTAGCAATACTTTAGTCATCATGTCAACACCATTATCATCTGTATGAACATTCTCTAGCTCTAGCAACTTGGAATTTACCATATCTCTATCCAACGATACCTAATATCAATGTGCTTCGACCTTGCATAGAAACTAGCATTCTTACCAAGATGAATGACACTCTGGTTATCATAAAACAACACATACCGATCTTGCTTGAAACCAAGCTCAAAAAGAAAGGTTTTCATCCATAGCAACTCTTTGCAAGTCTCTATAGCTGCAATATACTCAACCTCTATGGTTGACAAAGTAGCACACTTCTGCAACCTTGATTGACATGCTATAGCCCCCCTGTAAAATTGATTATGAAACCTGATGTAGACTTTCTAGAATCAACATCTCTTGCCATGTCTACATCAGTAAAACCAACTAACAAAGGCTTATCACCACTAAAATTAAGACTCAAGTCAGTTGTACCTCTGAGCTACCTCATAATACACTTCACCACATTCCAATGCTCTTTTGCCTGGATTAAGGAGAAAACAACTTGCTGTACCAATTGCATGAGCAATGTCTGACCTGGTACACATCATGACATACATCAAATTGCCAGCTGTTGAGGCATATGGAACTTTCTTCATCTCTTTATCTATAGAAGGACACTAGTTGACACTAAACCTGAAATGAGGAGTAAGTGGACTAGCAGTAGGTTTAGACAAGTACAACTTCCTGGCATCCCTGTAACGAGTAAGTCTCATGCCTAAAATTTTCTTGGCATGACCCAATTCTTTTATGGCAAAAGACTTACTTAGCTTCTTCTTCAACTCAGTAATCCTAGAAACATTCCTGCCCATAATCAATATATCATCCATATAAAGTAACATTATGATAAAATCATTGTCATAAAATCAACGTACAAACACACAGTGATCTCCAGAATTCTTCTTGTAGCCTTGCTCCCCCATAACTGATTCTAACTTCTTATACCACAGCCTAGGAGCTTGCTTCAACCCATACAAGCTCTTCTTTAGTTTGCACATATAGTCTTCTTTTCCTTTTACCTTGAAACCCTTAGGTTATTTTATGTAAATCTCTTCCTCCAAGTCACCATGAAGAAAAATTGTGTTCACATCTATCTGCTCAATCTCTATATCAAGACTAGTAGCAAAACCAAGAACTGCCCGGATAGAGGACATTTTTATAACAGGAGAGAAGATATCATCAAAGTCAATAACCTTCCTTTGATCAAATCCCTTAACAACCAATCTGTCCTTATACTGCAACTTCAGACTATGCTCTTCAGCTTTGATTTTGAACACCTATTTGTTCTTCAAAGTTCTCATGCCCTTAGGCAACTTTACCAACTCATAAGTGTGATTTTCATGCAAAGATTTCATCTCATCTTCTATAGCTTCAATCCAATGATCCTTATGCTCATCTTTAATGGCTTCCTTATAACATTCAGATTCTCCCCCATCAGTGAGTAATACCCAATCCTTAGGTGAGTAACGGAAAGAAGGAACATGTTGTCTAGTAGACCTCCTAAGTGGAATAGCCGGCTCATCCACAACTTCAGAAACATGAACATCTACTTCATTAACAATAGCATCACCATCAACATTTTCAACATCAACAAGCTGATCAAGAACATGATTCTAGACATCATCATGATCATCAGGTCCAGTAACATCATGAGCACCAATCTGAGGAATAGGATCAAGATTAATCAGGTTACTAGAACTAGAATGCCCTAGCTTCTCTACCTTGTCAATATCTTCAATGGTTTGATCCTTCATAAAGATAACATCACGACTTCTCACAAGTTTCTTCTTAACAGGATCATACAGCCTATAACCACATATAGCATATAACCAAACTCATCAAGGCCATAACCAATGAAGATGCACTGCCTCATCTTGGCATCCAACTTGGACCTCTCATCTTTAAGCACATGTATAAAAGCTTTGCATCCAATTACTCTCAAGTGGTCATAGAAAATATCCTTATCATACCACACTCTGTTTGGAACATCACCCTACAAACTAATACTAGGAGACAAATTAATAACATGTGTAGCTGCTAATACAACCTCACCCCAAAATGAACCAAGCAGCTTATCTTCAGAAAGCATGGATATGACTCTCTCCATCAAGGCCCTATTCATGCTCTTTGCCAAGCTGTTGAGCCAAGCTGTCTTTTGGTGTCTAATGCCCATTTGTCTGCAGTATTCATCAAACAGCCCACATTATTCACCACCGTTGTCAATGTGAATGCACTTCAGCTTCTTTCTAGTCTCTCTCTCAATAGAAGCTTGAAACTACATAAAGACCCCCTAACACTTGGCCTTTAGTATTCAAAATATAAACCCATAATTTCTTGAAACAATCATCAATGAAGGAAATAAAATACAATGCACCCCTCAAAGTCCTTGTCTTCATAGGACCACACAAATCTGAATGCACCAACTCAAGCAACTCAGTCTTCTTGAAGGAAGATTAGTCTTAAAAGAAACCCTGTATTGTTTTCCACACAAGCAGTGCTCACACTTTTCTAGTTTAACACCCTTCAAATCTGATAAGAGATCCTTCTTGGCCAACACATTCAATCCATTCTCACTAATGTGGCTAAGTCTCCTACGCTATAACACTAAAGAGTAATTTTCGATTGCATTCACCATGTCAATACATACTGAAGTTGTTGTTCAGTACAAGCTAGAGCGCTTTCTACCACAAGCAACCACTAAGGAACCTATAGTGAGCTGCCACATACCACCACCATTGATACTCATATAACCCTCATCATCAAGATTAACAATAGATATCAAGTGCAAACGAACATCATATGCATGCTTAACATTGTTCAAAACAAGTTTATTTCTCGTACCTGTTTCCAACACAATTGTCCCAATGCCAGTCACTTTAGAGTTAGTTTCATTTTTCATATTCAATATCCCATATTCACCTAGAGTATAAGATGAGAAAAAATCCTTCCTCAATGTAACATGAGAATAAGTATCAGCATCTACAACCTAGCTTGATTCATCACAAACAACCCTAATTAGGCCCTCATTAAGGACTATCACAAGGTCTTCTTTGGTGGCAATAGCAACATAATTCTCATTATCATTCTGTTTTTTTTCTTCCTTGCCTTTGTTGCCTTTCCTCTTTTTCTTCAACTTCCAGTAATTTTTCTACAAGTGCCTTTTATTATCGTAGTGAAAGCACTTAACATCTTTGTATCTGCCTTTGGATTTAGTTCAATTTTGTTCTCTATTTTGAGAACCTCGGTTGTTATTTCTCCTCTTAGAGGAAGCCACCAAGAGATCGGTCGAAGAGGAATCCTGAGACTTTCTTCTCATTTCTTTATTCAATAGATTACTCTTGGCAAGATCCATAGAGATAATACCATTCGAAGCAGAATTTAACAATGAAGATCTAAAAGTTTCCCAAGAGCCTGGTAAGGATCCAAGGAGAAACAAACCCTGTATTTCTTCATCGAATCTAATCCCCATTGCTGACAACTGATTCATAATTCCTTGGAAGTTATTCAAGTGATCTGTCGTAGGAGTCCCATCACTATACTTCAAAGCTAACTTTTACTTTATTAAGAACATCTTGTTGTTCCTAGTTTTTCGAGCATATAGCTTCTCAAGCTACTCCCACAAGTTCTGAGCATGTGTCTCACCAGAAATGTGATTCAATACATTGTCATCACCCACTGTCTGATAAAACCACACACTTGTCTATGCATCAGATTCCATTCTTCGTCCGATTTATCATTAGGCTTTTTAGTGGCAAATACTGATAAGTGAAAAGTCTTCACATAAAGCAGATCCTCTATCTTGCCCTTCCAAAGAGCATAATTGACGCCATTCAAAGTAGCTATCCTACTAGTGTTGACAACTTCCATTATTCACCACAATCACAAATATCCCGAAAAAAAAAAGCTTTGATACTACTTGTTAGGAAAGGAGGAGTTGTTAAGCAAGTGACCAAGTCAACCTCGGCAACCACCTAATGCTGACTTGTTGGTTAGGATTAGATTTGATTCATATTTTAAATAGATTGATATTTGTAATTACTCTTGTATCTTATCTC
>JANTNU010000009.1:5561136-5584151 GCA_024752395.1 Erythroxylum havanense
ATACACGAGATGAGACGATAGAACTTTTACGACTGCAGGAGTGGAGTCGTCCTAGTCGTCAGACAAGAGGGTTACGAAATGTGTAAGGTGTATTAGGCCTAGTGAAGGATACACGAGATGAGACGATAGAACTTTTACGACTGCAGGAGTGGAGTCGTCCTAGTCGTCAGACAAGAGGGTTACGAGTCCTTCGCCCTATCGAGACGTTTAATGCCATAAATTGCGTTTTGATGGAATAGGTTTGCTGGTATCTCTAGAGACTCCGCGTGCCACTGTGGCTAGAAGAGAGTATCGAGCATTATCCTATAGTTTAGTAGTTTCCATTTCTGTATTCATAATTTTTCACTTTCATTTCAATGGGTTGCTTGCTAAGTCTAAGCGTGTCGTGAATTGTCTTGCATAAGTTGCTGTCCTGATGTTTTTGGTTGATTTTTCCGCTGTTTCTTGTGGTTTATGTTTAAGTAAAGATTAGTACCTCCTTGACCAACTTGTGCTCCTATGAAGTTGAATTGCAACACTTTGTTATATTTCACTAGGAAACAATCAGTTGTGATATAACTCTTGTCAAGGTAACTTGCATCCATGCAGAATCGCTTTAAATGGAGAGAAAGAAGTGGCTTTTAGGCTGTTCAGTTGCTTGGTTAAGTTGTCGATCTCAGCTTGCAATTTTGTCACTGTCTGTGGCGATCATTCCTTTTGGATTCACAAAGGTTGGTTGCTCCGATGTCCAAAAATAGTAATTGTATGTCATCTCTTCTAACAAATCTTATGCTACTTAAACTGTTTTCCTCATGAATGATCCTCCAGTTGCTACATCTATAGTACCTCTCCTAGGTGGATTAGTTCCATTATAGAAGGTTTGCAATAAGAATTTATTCGGTAAGTTATGATGAGGACAATTCCTTTGCAACTCCTTTTGTATAAAGACTCCTTATCATTTTGCTTGAAATTAATAATTTCCTTTATCAATTTTGTTTTCTTGTTTAGAAGGAAGTACTTATATAGAAAAATTCGCACCAATTACTCCCAAGTTGTAATGTTGACTGGGTTGAGAGAATTCAACCAAGCCTTGGCTCTATCCCTGAGTGTAAAGGGATAGAGCCTCATCCTAACAACATTGTCTGACATTCTAATATATCGAAAGGTGTCACAAATCTCTAAGAAATTAGCCAAATGAGTATTAGGATCCTCATTGACTAACCCATAGAATTGCATGTTGGTTTGCAACATGTTCAGTAGTGATGGTTTGATCTCGAACATACTTGCTTGCATTGGTGGTCATGTAATTCGTTGATGATAGGCGTTGAACTGTGGCCTCATGAAATCCATAAGGGTCCGTCGCTCTCTATGATGTATTTCCACTACCATCGTTCTTCCTATTTCTTCTTAGCGCTTTAACTCTTGTGATTCATCATTCTTACCTTGTGATGTCCAAATTGAAGTGTCTTATACTTTGTGCCCAAACTTTCTTCTCTTCCTTTTTTTAAAAAATTTTAAATTTCTTGGGATTAGGTATCTCAATCACACAAGAAAGGATAACAATTTCTTAGAACAAGGGAATTCAAATAGTACTAAACTAATTCCTTAACACCGGTGTCAAAAACTTGTTGAATAAGTTTTATCTAATATAAAATCCCCAATATTCGCAAGTATATGAATTATAACTTGTAGTATCAAAGGTGTTTATCATATAAGGAAATAGTTAAAACTAAATGAACCTAATGATAAGGAAATAGTTAAAACTAAATGAACCTAACTTTTTCTAAGGAGATAAAAGATGATTAAAAGAAAATAATAACAGAAAATTAAAACATTTAAATCAAGCAAATAATCAAAGAACAAATGAGCTACCACAAATATGGGAGTAACATTAAGGATGAAGCTTAAGATTTATTCTATTGTTATTTTGTTCCCTAATTGTTGTTGATTCAATTATGTGTTGATTCTAGATCTTCTAAGGGATTGACTACTCTTTCTCAAGACCTAATCAATTAATCCTAGTTGATTAACCCCAATTGATTACAAAATTCTAGATTTTGCAATCTTTTGATTCATAAAATCTACCTAATGTTTTCAACTAGTTCTTAAGTTATCAATCAAATAATTGGGTTTTTACACAAGATCTCTCTTTGCATGATCACCAATTTGATATTTGAGAGACTTATTAGGTCATTAACTCTCGTTACCCAACCTAATCAGATTACTTTTAACTTACTCTCTCCATCTATTATTGAAGTGTTAGCATACCCAAACATCACAACACTAAAAAATTGAATTGAAATCAACAACAATCAAGTCACAAAACAACTCAAGAACAAATCCAAATCTGAAAATTAGAGCATCCTAAAAATGAATAACATATTCAAATCCAAGTTACATATCAATTTTAATAAAATAAACAAAGGAAAGAAAGAAAGAACTTGATTTGAACTCAAACTTGAAATCTAGAATTTCAGGATTGCTCTTCTTACTCCTCCTCCTTGTTCTCTCACTTTGGAAGTAGTGGCTGCTCTTTTTTAGTGTTTTATGTTCTTAAATAGTTCTTGAGGCTTCTAGGGTTCTTCCTAGGGTTTACCCACCTAATTTGGTTCCAAAAATAGCCCCAACGTATCAAAATTACAAATTAGGTCATGTGTTAGAAAAGCTTAAATTCGTTGGAATTGCTATCTGCGCCCTATAGGTCATGATAGTGGGCTGCTTACATATTACCAATTCTTCTCTTTTCTTCAATTTACTATTTCTGTATACTCAAACACACTTAACACACCTCTTGAAACATAAAATTGATATAAACAAACATTAATAATAACATAATTCTTACATCATAATTATCTAGGAAATACTCAAAAGCACACTTAATCATCTATCATAACATAGTATAATTTACACCTATCAAGTAGCTAGCTCCTCTAACTTCCTCTTAATAGATAACAACTTCTTCAAAAATTTTGTGTACTTTAGCATATGTGAAAGAGCCTCAACAAAAGGTAAATTAATGTGAAGTTGCTTCAAAATTTCAAGTAATTTACCAAATTGCTCATTCATGAAATCTTTCTTCAACTTAATAGGTTATAGATTGGTAGGCTAGAATTCCTTAACTCTTAGAGGTTACTTTAAATCCTTAGCTTTCTCTTAACTCCTCATCTCATTCTCCTCCTCAGCTTAGGTCTTGTTGTTAGATTGCATTTCCTCTCTACATTTAAGGGTGACTGTCTTCAAGTGCTTTTTAAGATTTATCTTTATGGTACTAGGCAAATTCCCTCATGGTCTTCTAAAGATTAATTTGGCAAGCTATCTGATTTACATTTCCAAGTTATGTATAGAAACTTCTTCCTTAAAAACATCTATATGGATTGAAATCTTGCCTCTAAATGTTGAAACATTCTAGATCAAAATTAGTTTCTTTCCTTGACATAGTTGTTGCTAAAATATGATAAAAGAGTTATTCCTTGACTACTGGCATAAGTATATTTGATCATATTTATACACCCATGTTTGATGTGTTTTTCCTTAATATTTTATACATTTATTGCATATTTGGTACTTAATTATTCTAAGTGCATTTATAGGTTTATAATTGCCTTCATGGACCAAGCAAAGAATTCAGATGAAAATAGGGCATAAAACAAAGATTTGAGGTAAATAAGGAATACACACCATGTCTATAACTATTTAAGTCTCCCAAGCCATGCAGAATTGCAAATTATAGGGATTTTTTAGTGTACATAATTTAGTACACCCCGTGTATCAAGTTGTGTATCTCCTAGAAACCTTAAAATTTACTTTAAAAAGATGTGAGAAGAGGCAAAATGGAGGGGTAGACGTTAGGAGGCAATACAAGAGGTAGAGATCATACAGAAGGGGCAATTTTGATTGAGAGAAGAGGAAAACACGAAGAAATTATTGAAAGATCCAATAGAATACAATATCAAACCTCTAGCTTGCAAGAGCAGTCAATAGGAGATAAACGGAGACTTAGAATTATGAACTTTTTGTCTTCTATTCATTTTTCTTTCTGTTTATGTTTGATTGTGTTTTCTATCATATTTAATTAAACATCTTTAGTGTCTAGGTAAGATGAACCCCAGTTTGTGTTATACCATGTTTTGACTCTTTTATTTAATGCAATTGTTTTGATTAATCTATCGTGATTCAATTATGTGTTTGATATATGTTCTAATAAATTCAGAACAATAATACATAATCTGATTTCATAAGATAGAGATTGAGAAATCTTATGTATGAATAGATCTATCATAATTGAAAGGAGTTTATTGCAAACCTAAAGATAGGTCACCATAAATCCTTTGGATTAGGGTCAAAGCTAACAGTATAATTTAAAAATCGATAAAGCAATCTTAGCACCTTTAACCTAAATAATATCGGATGATAATTCTAAGATTAGTTATTAGTAGCCTGAAATGGGTTATTGACATACCATAAGAAATTTCACGGTCCAATAGTTATTAAAATAATTGCATAATAAAAGGTTAATTATTTAATTGCATAATAAAAGGCCAATTATTAAAATGTTCTTAGGGGGATTCATAACCTACATATTAATTCTTGATATTGATGGTTTTCTAAATGATTTCTTATTTCTTTGTTCAATATTGTTGCCTAATTTATTTTATTTGTTTAAGTTTTATTTACTTTATTAAAAATTAAAATCAAATTTTTAGACTAGATAATAAGATACCGGTAATTATTAATACTCATTATCTTCGTGGGATTCAACTTGTACTTATCGGTACGAGCTATAACTATATCGTGAACTTGTGTTCAAATTAATATTGGTATAGAAACAATCAATTGAGTTTTTGACATTATTGTTGGGAATAGCAATATTAGAAACACTTGGATGCTATTACTTTAGTCATTATTTTCTAATTTAATTTAATTTATTATTATATCTTTTTGTATTTTTGGCTAATTTAATTTAATTTAATTTAACTATAAAATGTTGGTGATGTGTGCAATGGGGTCCTCATCCCATAGTCCATCAAACTGGAAAGACTGCTGCACCATCTAAATAATACTTAGTTTAATCTCACGGTCTCTTGATACTAGACTTTACTCTCATCAAATTCGATCTTGTATAATCAAACATAGTTCTTGGTTGGTCTGCTATAGTTCTAGAAGTTCTTTATTTGTAGATTTAACACAAAATCTCTAAGTAAGGTTCTACAGAGATTTCTATAAGTTGTCCTCTCAATCTCTGGATGTTGATTAGATGCAATAGATTCCCTTAGCCCATAAACTAACCCTAAGACTTGTATAAGTAATAAAACTAAAGAGTTAATAAAATAAGTAAACAAATTAAAAACAAAGATTATTAAAGCAAGGTTTTCCTTGGATTCTAATCCATAACAATGACACCAAAAACTTGATATGTGATTTGTTTTGTTTTAAATCATAATTTTATGGTGTAGCTATAGCTAGCACTAGCAAGTACAAGTTGATCCCACAAGGAGTGGTCTCTTTTCTATTATATAACCATCAAATAAGAAGATGACTAATTTAAAACTAAATTAAACTAAGACTCAAAACAGTAATGAATCAATACAAATCTAACACAAAACTAATTCAATATCAAATAACTAGTACTTAGGTAATGAATCCCTCTAAGATATTTTTGTATCATATAATTTAATTATCGATCATTAGACTATGGAAACCCCTATTTTATATTAATATCTTTCTTAAGATTGTTAACAATTAATCCTCGATTGATTAACTGAGATCTCTTTTTAGTTAAAACCTTATGATTAGATTATTATGATTCATGAATTTCTCAATTAGGTTTGACCCTAATCTAGAGGTTTTATATCGACCTATCTTTAGATTTGCATGTAACTCTTTCTAAATGTGATATATCTATTCATATAAGAGGATGTTTTTCAATCTCAATCATATGAAATCATTTGGAAATAGCCTCTCTACTAGTTAGAGGTAAGATTGCGTATTATTGAACCACCCCAAACCCCAGGTGTTAGTGGGATTTCTATTGGATGTTGTTGTAATCATATGAAATAAGAAATTGAACTAATATTCTAGATATATTAATTTAAGAATACAAACATATATTTGAATCTTAATGAATCAATCAATTAAATTGCATTAAATAAAGAATTAACTTATAGTACCCATCCTAACTTAGGATTCATCCTAACTTGGAAGTAAACAAACTTAACTCCTAAACATAGAAAATGAAATAGACATCAAAAGTTCAAAAAAGTAATTAGAAAGAAAAGAATTCATAGATATGTATATCCTCTTTCTCTCTAATAAAATCCCTTCGAATCCTTAATGAAAGTTTGTTCTTTATCAAATCTCTTAAAGTATCTTCGTGTTTTCCTTTTCCTAGCTTCAAAATTGTGTCTCTAACTTTGACTTTGTCTATAACTTTCAACTTTAACCACCTTTATTTCGTCTCCTCATCATAATTGTCATTTATATTATGGAACTAAGGTGTTTGGATTATACACGATCAATCACACTGTTAAAAACTATTTAAAATCACAACTTTACATGTTCATAGGAGCTTGTATGAGCAAGGAACACAGGCATGTATCTCTATATAAGCATGTACATATTCATAGTGAGCGTGTCTCCAAAACAACTCCAGTTCTTCAGTTTTATACTACGATTTCTCTTAATGATTCTCCTTTTGATCCTTAAAGATGATTGAGAACTAAAAATACACTTGAAACAAAATAATTACTAATAAAACTCTCAAATAGTAAGCAAAACACACTCAATATGAGAATAAAAATATAATACAATAATCATTTATCACTAAGCCAATAAAAATATATAGCAATATCTTAATTCAATCACAATTACAATGTATATTGGTCTATTCAAGGAATGAAGAGGAACATGCTTAGCAATTAAGAACTATACTCCAAAATTTAAGAGAGAAGTAGTTATTTGACAAATTAAGCAAATGTGACTTTGGCTAAAGGAAGTTTCTTTCCTCAGGCATATCATCTCTTTAGAAGGTATCAGGGTGGATCCTAGTAAAATTGAGGACATTGTTTATTAGAAGTCACCTCGGAATGTGACAGAAGTGAGAAGTTTTCTTGGCTTAGCTAGTTATTATCGATGTTTTGTCAAAGTATTCTCAATAATTGCTTCTCCAATCATAAAGTTACTTAAAAAAGGCACAAAGTTTGAATGGAATGACAGATGTCAAGCTAGTTTTAAACAGTTAAAGAAGATGCTCAATGAAGCTCTTGTACTGACACATCTAACTCTAAGCAAAGAGTATGCCATGTATAGTGATGTTTTTAGGAATGGTCAGGGTTGTTTACTAATTCAAGATGGGAAAGTGGTGACTTATGCCTCGAGACAGTTAAAGATGCATAAATAGAACTACCCTAAATATGATTTAGAATTGGAAGCAGTGGTGTTTACTTTGAAAATTTAGCGACACTACTTATATGGGGAAAGAAGTAGAGTATACACGAATCACAAGAGTCTGAAGTACCTGCTCACATAGAAGGAGCTAAATTTGAGGCAACGAAATTGGCTAGAATTGTTTAAAACTATGGTTGCATAGTTAAGTACCACCCAGAAAAGCTAATATGGTAGCAGATGCCTTGAGTAAGAAGTTTATTTTAGCATTATCATTATAATATAGTAGATGGAGATTTATTCTAGTTGGAGCTTTGATAGCTTAATTAAAAGCGAGTCTTAACTTGAGACAAATGATAGTACATGCATAAAAGGATGATGCCGAGTTTCAACAAATTGTACAATTTGTGCAAGAAGGGAAATAGACTGATTTTGTAGTGAAAGATGACATAATTTTGTACTTTAAAAGTAGATTATGTGTATTGACAATAAAGAACTTGAAGAAGAAGTTATTACATGAAACCCATAATATTGTGTTCATCATGTATTATGGGGGTAACAAGATGTACTGGGAATTAAAACAACATTACTGGTGGCTAGGTATGAAGCATGATGCTATATGTCTAAGTGTTTGACTTTTTAATAGGTGAAAGTTGAACATCAAATCTCATCTAACCTATTGAATCCTATTCCAATTCCACAGTGGAAATGGGATAATATCACTATAGATTTTGTATCAGGTCTAACCTTCACATAGAGAAAGCATGATGCGGTATGAGTTATAGTGGATAGGCTCACCAATTCAGCTCACTTTATACCTGTTTAACTTGACTATTCTATGGATCGATTAGCTGAGTTATATATGAATGAGATTGTTAGGCTACATAGAGTCTTATTGTCAATTGTTTCTTACCAAGACCCACGATTTACCTCAAGATTTTGGAAAAGCTTGCAAGCAGCTTTAGGTACTTGGTTGAGCTTCAACATAACCTTTCACCCACAAACTGATGGGCAATCTGAGAGAGTTATACAGGTGCTGTAAGATATGCTTAGAGCATGTGTTATGGAATTTCTAGGCTGTTGAGATAGGTATATTCCTTTAATGAAATTTGTTTGCAACAATAGTCTTCAGTCCAATATAGGCATGACACCATATGAAGCATTATAAGGTAGAAAATGTAGATCCTTAGTTTTTTGGAAAGAATTGACTTAGAACAAGATGGTTGGGCCTGACATAGTCAAAGACACAGAAGAGAAAGTGAGCATTATTCAATAAAGTTTGAAGGTTAAAAGTGATAAACATAAATCATATGTTGATTTAAAGAGGAAAGATATTGAATATTCGGTAAGTGACAAAGTTTTCTTAAAAGTTTCACCCTAGAGAAAGGTGTTAAGATTCAGGTAAAAGGGAAAACTTATTCCAAGATTTATAAGTCCGTATGAAATCTTTGAAAGGATTAAGCCAGTGGCATATAGGTTGGCTCTTCTTATGGAACTATCTATGTTGCATGATGTATTCCATGTCTTAGTGCTATGGAGATATTGATCAAATGATTCACATGTGTTATCTTTACAAGAAATAAAGGTTTGACCATACTTCTCATATGATGAAAAGCCAGAGGAAATCCTAGCTATAGAAGTGAGACAATTAAGTAATAAACAAATTCCTCTTATAAAGGTGCTCTGACAACATTGTGGCATTCAAGAGGCAATTTGGGAACCCGAATCGATGATGAGAACTTAGTACTCATAGCTATTAAATATAGACATAAATTTTGAGGACGAAATTCTTTTAAGGGGGAGATAAATGTAAGGCCCCAATATATACCCTAGAAGCATTATAGTATGTGTTGGGTGTATTAAAGAGTGAACATAAAGAATTAATTGTATCTAAGCATAGTAATTAATTTAAAAGACAAGCGTAAATTGGTAATTTCTTCATTTAGGCATAGACATGAATAATTATATGTGAGTTATGGACTAGAATGAAATCAATTGATGATTTTATATGTTAATGTAAGAATTAAAGAAAGAAGGAGGACCAAATGTGCAAATTTTGCCAAAAATCAACATATGGACTAATGAGATTGAAATATGTGTGTAAGACTATAAACTTCTTCAAGTGGGGAGCGGGGACATCATTTTGCATAAGGAATCAAACTAATCCTAGGTGAAAATCAAGGTAAAAGTTTGTGGCTTTTCTCATCTTCATCTTTCTTGCTTTACTTATGAAGAATTAAAATTATAAGGATGGAAGTGGGATTGAGATTGTATTTGTGGTGTTTCTAGTTAGTGAGACTAGCAAACCCAAAGAGGAAGGAAAGGAAAGGCATTAGAAGAACTACTTTGCCAATTTTACGGTTTGGGACCACACTTAGTCTAATTTCTCTTTGTGTGTATGTTTGAATGGATACAAAGATTTATTTGGATGTGGAATGGTTGTTGGGATTATGCTTTGGTGTTTACATAGAATTGGTTGAATATGATAATAGAGTATCGTGTAGTGTAATTTTATCTAGGGTTTGTTAAACCAGTCACATTGTTTGGGTCACAAGCTACAGACCTTTAAATTGGGTGGTTTTAGTTGCATATGAAAACTAATACATAAAACTAGAATTCTCTATAAGATACTCTAACTTAATTCTAGCTTTATAACATTAGAAATTGAGATTGAAAATGGCGACCTGATGTTGTTCTTTTTTGGAGCATCATGTGATTTTTGGTATATATATCATGATTTAGAAGTCAAAATGGCTTCATTTTTAGTTTCTTAGTAACTATAGACATATGGGAACAAATGTTCAAAATACTTCAAAACGTATTTTGAACTTTTTTATATGAAAAGTTCAAAGAAAATGGAGGTTTGAATTATGGGTAAGGGACACAATAAGAAGGAAATTGCACTATTTTGAGTTTGTTTTTATTTCCGATTTTTGCTAAATCATATCTGAACCTTTTGAATGTATATGAAACTTTTCAAATACGTAGAAGTAAATGAAATAGGACTTACTTTATGTGAATTGGGTGATTAAACATTTGAATTTAAGGATGAGCATAATGCATACTAAAGAAAATTTACATGTACATAAATGATTTGTATGCATATTTGTTGTTCATATGTGCATGATACGATTATACAAGTGTGATTTTGATACCTTTCTAATGGTGATAACTTATGACTCATATGTATGAATGCAAATACATATTTTATGAATTGAAATGTGCATCATATGATTTGTCAATATATGAATTGTGAAATTAGCAAATGATTAAAGGAAATGTTATAGCGTCTGCACTATTGTCTTGGTAGTGGATAGATAGACATGCTTATAGAGTTACAGTGCAACCGCTACAGTTTAACACTAATGTGTATTCACAAGACTATAGTGTCTATACAGTTTGAGCCTTCGACTATCCATAATTTGATATTTTATCCACAGTTTTGATATCTGCGAATATCAACAGATCCTGTTTTCTACACTCATATGATAACATAAATAATTGGTATTGGTGAGCATTTGCATTTGTATTAATAATTTGTATCAATGAGTGTTGAATAACAATGTTTGGTTCATGAATGTGAATTTTTGGCATATGAGTGTGGTATTTCTGAATGTGTACTCTTAGCATATGACTGTTGTGATTGGTAATTCAAACTAAGCTTTTTCACCACTAAGCTTTCAAGTTTAGGATTGATGTTAGTCCGTATAGGTACAGTTCATAAGAGTGAGGTATAGAGAACATCTGCATGGACTAAGGTCAATAATTAGGTGTAAAAAGTATCTTTAGAATGTGTTCTAGTTTAAGATGATTGTACATGTAAAAGAGTAAAGGAATTGGTATGTTTTCTTTTTAGATTATCATGTAATTATAAAGATGTAATATTACTTTTAAATGATAATGTTAAGTGATGTGAAATTTGTAATGTTTATAGGTATAACATTGAATATAATTGTATGTCATTAATGTATGTACAAAAAATGGGTTATCACGTATGTAGATTATTGTAGATTCTGTATGGGGGTGTAACAACTATAAGCACAGAAAATAAATAATTCATAGATGGGACATTTACCTTCACTATAATTTTTGTCTTCTTCTTAACAAAGTCTAGAATAAAGAATAAAGAGTCGAATTAAAATGAAAAATTTCTTTTAGTTAACAAATTTCTAAAAGAGATAGTAATTTAATTAATAATAATAATGGAATTATTTTTTTTTAAATTTATCCTAAAAAGGTTACGAACGTGTTATTTGCGAGCCCGACTATGTCTTCGTGGACTTGTACTTGGGCCTATCTTATAAATGCGAAACTGATAAATATGGAACTGATATCAGGGTTTAAGTTTTTACTAGTGAAGACTAAGACACTGTAGTCGGTCACCTTGCTGTCAGCGAAGATGGGTATGAACGATGGATTGGTTCCCCGATTTCTGTATAACGATGATGCCATGCTTATTGTTGTAAGATGGGTTTTGATGGATTATCTTTGTAGGTATCTCCAGGGACTCTATGCACAAGAGGCGTGCTACTGGTGGCAAGAAGAAGGCCTGGAGGAAGAAGAGAAAGTATCGTACATTATCCTGTTGTCTGTTAATCTCGTTTCAGTATTAATAATACGACTTGTTTTCATTCACGTAAAGGGTGGGATTGTTTCATTTCATCTGGTCTGCTTTTGGGTTATTGCAGTATCTTAGAAACGGTTGGTGATTGAATGAGTGTTACGGCAGTGATAGAAATTGGTTTCATGGTCTTAAACTTTACTCATGTATTATCTTGCAAAAGTAATTATTGTCTGATTTTGTCTTGAAGCTTCTATTATTCTTGGAAATTGAACCCACTTGTTAATGTTCGTCTTTGCCTCTTGTGGCTTGATGGTTTTGTCATAGGTTCCCTAGCAATTAAAAATGATAATTCTTTAATTTCTACATAGGTCTCAGTAGCCTTTATACATTGATTGTACGTGATTGTATGTGTTCATGTGTCAAAAGGTCCAAGTTTCATACACATATTCAATATCTAGTTCTCTTGGCTTGGCTTAATGTTATCAAATTTTCTGTATCATTTTTCCAGTCTGTTTCTTAAGGTCTAGAAAAGTTGTTTATTTAACTTAGTTTGTATCTGAACCAGGATATAGGTAATTGGTTATGATTATAGCAAGGATTTTCAAAGGAAGAATTGTCGTTATTTGTATTCTGTGCTTTGATTTTTCTTTGCCCCAATCATGGGAGAATATTCTAAATATGATGATGTCATTTCTGACATTATTTCTCCCTTCTATCTAGATACGAACTTGGTCGTCAACCTGCAAATACCAAACTCTCAAGCAACAAGACTGTGAGGAGAATTCGTGTTAGAGGTGGTAATGTCAAGTGGAGGGCCCTGAGATTGGATACTGGGAATTATTCCTGGGGTAGTGAGGCTGTCACCCGCAAGACTCGCATTCTTGATGTTGTTTATAATGCCTCAAATAATGAGCTTGTTAGGACCCAAACTTTGGTGAAAAGTGCGATTGTTCAGGTGGATGCGGCTCCATTTAAGCAATGGTACCTTCAGCATTACGGTGTTGACATTGGTCGGAAGAAGAAAGTTGCTGCTAGAAAGGAGACCACTGAGGTAATTTTAGTTTCAGGAAACATTTAATCTCCAGTTATGGAAATAAATAACTGGTCAATTGGCCTTGTCAGGATTTGTGAAATATTGATTCTTTTCATCTGTCTTACAATAATCTTGTTTTGCTTTTTTGTAACAAATCTAGCTTTATTCATAAGTTATGGCTCAGACCTACATACAAGGTTTAAAGTTTAGAATTCTTGCTGAAGCACATGCTCTAATTGTTCAGCATATAAGTTAATACCTAAATCATCTGATATGTCATTTTCTTCCTTTTCTGCATTTCCT
This sequence comes from Erythroxylum havanense, assembly GCA_024752395.1. NCBI lineage: Eukaryota > Viridiplantae > Streptophyta > Magnoliopsida > Malpighiales > Erythroxylaceae > Erythroxylum > Erythroxylum havanense. Next base: position 5,574,396 of record JANTNU010000009.1, read on the forward strand.
GTGGGAAGTATCTTTGACTTGGGATCTGAAGTTCACTTGTCTCTGTGAAATTAATTGCTTGTTGGCTATTTGACCAGTCAATGCATTTTGTGGACCATATTTTAGGGTGTGTTCTAGTGCCTTACTTCGGAGTGGTACTTTTTTATGTTACCATTTAAACTCAAGCAGTTTCTAAAAATTCTTGAGTTCACTGGTCTAGGTGAAAACAAGCATGTAACTTGGGACTGAGATGTGTGTTTGATAGGTTCTCTTAATTTGCATGTCCATCTTGTTTAAATTGGTAACTATTTCCCGTATGTTACCAATTATGCTTACTTTTGTAAATGTACCTGATGCATACTAAGAAATAACAAGCTATTTCCACTGTGTGGATGATGAGGTTTGATTTTCAGACTTTGTCACTTGTTTAAAATGAATTGACCGTCATTTTCACTCTTATGATGTGAGTTTAATTTGTATCAACTTGATTGTGGATGCATTTCATATTCTATTATTGAAGTATCTAGTACTTCTTGTCAATTTGAAAGTGGGTACATTATTAGTATTTCCTTTTTGATTTTTCAGAAGATTTTCATCTATATGACAATTGCAGGATGGAGAAGCCACTGCTGCCCTTGAGGAAACCAAGAAGAGCAACCATGTAGTCAGAAAGCTTGAGAAACGCCAAAAGGATCGCAAGCTTGACCTTCACATAGAAGAGCAATTTGGTGCTGGTAGATTGTTAGCTTGCATCTCATCTCGCCCTGGTCAATGCGGCAGGGCAGACGGGTGAGTTAAATGCAATGTTAAAATTCTCTGGTCAAGGTTGTTCCTAAAGTTGATATGCCTCAAAATTTAACTGTCAGGTACATATTGGAGGGTAAGGAGCTGGAGTTCTATACGAAGAAAATCCAGAGGAAGAAGGGCAAGGGCGCTGGTGTTGCTTAAACATGATTTTGGTTACTTTAACATTAAGAGCAAGGATGTGATAAATCAGTGTTGGTAAAATGCTCCTTCTTGTTGGGGGATCTGTTTTTGTAGACCCAAGTCATTCCTTTTTGCGCCTTGTGATTTTGTAGTTCCTACTGATTGTTACAACCTTAATGGTATGCTTTTCTTCCATTTCCTTGGAAATAATTACAACCGGTAAGAAGCAATGAGATCCCCGCTCTCTACAAATCTACAGGGATCCACGCCCTTTCTTTTTCCTGGCCCCCCTTTATTTTTAATGTAATTAATGTAATTACACAGCTAGACAGAGATAAGTGTAGTTTAACTTGGTATTAATTTTAAGAAGCTGAGAAAAACGACACCGAACAAGTATATGTCAGTAAATAAAACAAGGACTAGTCGATGCAATCGTTGTATGGGACATGAAAAATCATAAACAAAAAATATCTTGCCCTTTCCATTTCTCTCCTCTCGCATTTATATTTCTCTACATTAACAGCCTGTTTGAAATATATGGAATTAAATTTAATCTTATAATTGAATTCAATTCTCTTATTTGAAACCAAAAAATACAGACAAATTGAATTCATACATGGGTTGAAAACCCACCTCTTTTGTAGCTCCGATTGAGGTGATTCTTGCTTCAAAACAAAATAGAGGCTTAGAGCTATGATTTCTTTGAAGAAGCCAAATTGAATTTCTTTTTTGAAGATTTCCAAATTCCATTCACAAATAGGAGAAATGAGTTTGAACATGGTGACAAATTTTATGTGGACACACTATTGAACAAATTGTGAGGAAAATTATTGGAGATTTTATGAGAATGAAGATGGACCAATGATGGTCAAGTTTCATGATCCGAAGTTGGGCTCCGCAAGTGAGATCCAACATGAGCGATATCAGAGCAAGCGCTAGACTTCGCAAACAGGATCCAACAACACAAGGAAACTATAACACTTCCTTACAACAAAACACAAACAACCATACTCCTATACAACCTTCCTACTAAGATGGCCTTATAGAGCTAGCTCATCTAACCAGTAACACAAGTTTTCCAACAAACAATTTACAACAACATTATTCGACCATCATTCATTTACAAACCAAATCATCATCCAAAATAACTTAAGATGAAGAGTCAGATGATGTCCTTCTAGTTTCCTTATTTACAGTCAAAGTTTACCTACCTCTCACATACTTCTATTAATATACCATTAATGGGTCTTTTGAGTAGCAATCATAGGAGATGGTTCTCCTACTATTAGAGTTAATGAACACCTTCATAGAAATAATCTTATCTACTTCAGGGAAAGTCCATAGCCTGCCAACTCCATGCTTTGCTGATTAGATACAAGGACATTTCCTGGAACTAACTTCTCTTCTGCTTTAGATACCGATAAGAGGTTGGATACCCTCCCTTTTCCAAACCTGAAATCAAAACCTGCAGAAATATTATTAGAAAATAAGTATTCCAATAATTACCTTCTCTTAGTGTTTGAGCTGAGATGTTCTATAACTTGGAAGATCACTCTAGCGTTTAAACTCCCTACATCTAAGGCTTCATCTTTGAAGGTTCGAGAGTTTCTTTCAGTCCAAAGGTTATAAATAGTAACAGAAAGGAGGATGGAAAAAATGTTAGTGTCACAGGTTCGGAAATTAGAGGGCTGGTTGAACCAACTGGAAATGGAGCGAAAGTTTGTTAGGTTGTGAAGGTGTATTTGGAAGTGGTTGAGGCAGTGTGCCCACACGATTTTAGAGAAAGAACATTCAAAGAATAATCATTCAATAGTCTCATTATCCAAGGTACACAAGGAATAGTGATTAAGGGTGTGAAGGTAAAGTAGTTTATCTCATATTTGCAACCTTTTAAGGAAAGCCAGCCATAGTATGAAAGAACACCTAGGGCTATTACTTTTAAACCAAACCAGTGTATGCCAAGGAACACTCTAAATTGAGGGTCTCCAGAAATTGTAGGCTGAAACCTTAGTATACTTTTTTGAAGGGCTAGTTAACCATTCCAAGCAATCAGGTTTAGAATAATTTGGTTGGTACAGTAGGGACTCTAGGTTCCTTATGGTCTCGACAGTTGCCTCTTTCCAACACCACTCATTATTTGTAATTACTTTGGAAACTCTTGCTATCATAGGTAGTTCTAACCCATTGATCACTCTTGAAGTAGAGAGGTCCTTCAAGATTCCTCTAAGATGCCAAGGATCCTGCCATAATAAAGTAGAATTCACATTTCCTATCCTAAATCCGAATTGGTTCCCAATTTTATCCCTCACAAATAAGATCTTTCTCCAACTCCATGAACTATTATTAATAGGTTGGACACTCTAAAAACTTTTTCTTCTCAAAATTATATTATGCACCTACTTAACCCACATAGCTTCACCGTCATAAAACAGAAACCAAATTCTTTTCCCTAATAGTACATTATTCCAAATTGACAAATGTTTAATCCCTAATACTCCTTCCCTTTTTGGTCTACAAAGGTCACTCCATTTGACGATAGCATGAGATTTAGAAGCCACCTTCCCAGCCCATCAAAAATTCCTAAGTTTAGACTCTATATCCTTAAAGATGGAAAAAGGAAGAATGAAACGAGTAGACTAGTACACTTGAAAAGAATAAAGGAAAAAAATCACCAATTGAAGTTTACCAGCATAGGAAAGGTTTTTATGAGTCCAATTGTTAATCTTAGCATCAATTTTCTCTTAGAAAGGAAAACAATCCCTCCTAGATAACCTACTTAATAAGAGATGTACTCCCAAATATTGTATGGGAAGATTACCTTTCTTGAGTTCCGAAATAACTTTCATTAGATGGGTCAAATGGTCTATATCATGGGATAAGAAAAACTGACTCTTGGAAAGATTCATGTCTATACCAGATAAATTTGAAAAGGTACACATGCAATTAAGCAAGGTTTGTACAGAACTTAAATCTGCATGGCAAAACAACAGAAGGTCATCGACAAACAAGAGGTAGGTTAGTTTAAGGGTTTTGCACCCCCAGTGGTATTTGAAGGAAGGACTACCATCTATGCAAACATTCAAACTTCTAAAGAGGACTTCCATGCAAATAATGAAAAGGAATGGACATAAGGGGTCTCTTTGTCTTAGGCTTGACTTTTGATCAGAATAGAATACAAAGGAGAAGTTATACACTCTTTGATCCATTCAATGAACTTTTGAGGAAAGCCTATAGCTACTAGTACATTCAGGAGGAAATCCCATTGAATCGAGTCATAGGCTTTTTGAAGATCCACTTTAAAAGCACATCTCTTTTGGTTATTTAAAGCATATTTTATGTTAAACTTTTCCACTTTCATTCCATTTGATTTTTAACACTTAAAAGCAATCCAAATTCACTTCTATGACATTTTAATACACATACTTAAGCCATAAAATTTCATCAACAAATTTTACATAATCATGCACCTTTGGCCGAAATTCAACCAAAACCAATTTCAAATCAATTCTTTTTCATTTCTTTACTTCACTAGCATCAAAATAGAATTTTGGATCATAACAGATTAAAAGCGCTAGCCATGGATGAAATCATCATTAAAATAGCTTCCTAATGTCATTCATTAATCTTAAATCATCTACTAATGGCAAAATAAATCACTTTAGGCAATGGATCTTACCTTTGACTAAGTTTGACCAAGATTCCATATACTAGGTTTAGTGATTTTCTTCTCCTAACTACTTCCAATGCAATAAAACCTTGATATCACATCATAAGTATGTAATTCACACCATCAAAACCAAATCTCAACTATAACACAACAAATCCAAAATTTCAACAAAACTAGTAAGTTTACTAACCCATTTTCTTCTTCCTCTTCACTTGGATGACTATGGGATCTTGTTGGATACTTGATTGGAGGTACAGGAGCATGAAAAACTCCTTAGATCATTTCTCCATGGCCTAGCTGAAGCTCTCTTTCTCCTTTTCCTTTTCTTTTCTTTTTTCTCTCTCTTCCTTCTTTTCTTCCTCCTTGGCCAAATCTCCACTTTGGTTTCTCTTCTTTTCCCTTTCTTTCTCACCCTCACATTCACTCTCACTTTCACTCTCACGGTTAACACTAAAATGAAGCAAAATTTGACCAAATTTTGCTTTTTATACTCATTAAGTGCATTACATATATCACTTTCTTATTGGTCATCACTAATGACTCTTCACCATTTAATTAATGATTCTTAACCCTTAACAAAGCTTCTAATTGTTCACTAAGTGTGACTCATTAATCTACTAACACCATTTTATACAAGACCATTTTGTCCCTTACCAAATTATACTGATAAACTTTTCTAAATAAATACGAAAAACATTCTATATAATTCTAAACCTTAAATTTAACCTCAATGTACCATAATTAAACCTAAAATTCTTCAATTGCATGCTTAAAACAATTTAATTGGGCATATTATCCTTAAAATCCATCATTTTTCAATACGAGTCTTTTTATCCTGAAATTTTTAGATTACCTAAATTCTATTCAAACAACCTCTGTTTTGACTTATTTCAGCTCCTACGGACTCCAATCCTAATTCTGTAGCTTTTCATCGTATTTTGAAATTGTTTAGTAACTTTTTCAATTTCCCAAAAGAATTTTCAAATTGAATATAGAAATTACAGAATGTCACTGAAATTATTCGGAACTTAAATCTCTAAAGCACGTTTCGAGGCTTTTAAAGCTCATTCAGACTAATTTCATAACTTCTTGAAGTTTTCAGAAATTTTCAGAAAAATTTTCGATCGAGATTAGAACCATCTCTAGTTTATCTATGATCTCTATTATAACCTCAATAATACATTTAAACGTTTAAATTGCACTAGTATACCATAAATAGAGCATACTCTATAAAAATGCATGTACAACACATTACACAATACCATAATAGAAATAACATATTACAAGATACCTACATTTCATGAACAATAAATATTCCATTATCCAAATCAATAAATTACTAACAAAAATAACATTTTGAACTAAACTGATAAGGTTCTAAAAGGTTGGTTATTCAATTGAAAATTTTAAAAGCTTAGGCATTGAATTGAAAAATTCTAAAAGGTTTAACACTTTAAGATTGGTTATTACATTATATAACCATATAACTAAAAACATTCTTCTCTTATTCTCATCAATGAACAAAAGTTCTATATATGTTTTATAACATACAAATGCTGTTTCTAGTCTCTTAAAGCTCTTAACAACTCTCAAACTCTTAGCAACTCTCTCAAATGTCAAAGGTTCCTTTTACAACTCAAAATTATGGTCTATTAACAATCAAAACCAACAAAAATAATCATTATATGCATAAATTAATTACAATCGAGCCCCTAATTAGATAAAAATTTTCCTCGCAATAATTTATTAGATAAATCATCGATAAAATTTAATTGATGAAAAATGTTTAAATAGTGATAACCAAACCCATGTATAGTGTCAAACAACGTCTACCTACTTACTAAGTCATCCAAACTTTTTTTTTCAACCATCTAAGTTCTTTCAAATATTAAAACGTAAAAAATTAATAAAAGTTGATTTAAAACCATTAAATTTTTTTTAAAAGTCTGTTTAGATATGAAAGGTTTTCTTTAAAGATCAAAACAAAATTTCCTTTTATTATGAAACGATCTATGCATTATGCCCCATACGTGAATGATCATGCAATGATTGAGTCTTTAATTCATTGAAATAACCAAGATAAGATTACAATTATTATTAAATCTTGATATTCTTAATTCCCTTGAATCTCTCTTAAGTTGCATTTATACTTCACTTTGATCATTTTCTTTATCTTTTAATTGCTTAGATGATTCGATTGACCCCTTTATTCACTCTACCCTTTCATTGTTCTTGGTCTTTCGCATATTAAATTAATAATATCATAGATGAAAAAAATATATTTTCTTATCATCAAAAATATGAAATAAAATTTCATTTGATTCGACATATTATTATAAATACAGCTCCAAGAAACATCACTACTTTGTACTACAAAAATCGACCGTTTTTAGCCTCTTACTTTTAGAAATTGTAAACCCCAGCAACACTTTCACTTATATGCACTTACCATCATTACAAATACCAATATGCTTTTTTAACTTCTTATTTTCAAGCTTTAACCCTTTTATAAAATTCGGTTGATAAGTTAATAGTTTGGCCCTCTTGCTCAAGTCTTTATCTACTCATGTGAAATATTTGCGTATATCTTTCTACAGTACAAATGGTAGCACAAATTATTTATGAAAAATAAAGAAAGTGCTCAATTATAAACTCTTTATCAACCTTACAATTAGGGTAGCCATAAACCTCCTTTGAGAATTATTATTGATTCAGGAAGACGCCAATATCCCAATCCACAAATATATATTCATCATATTACTTTTGACTATGACTCATTCCTATTGATTTGGAAGATTCATCATCTATTTCTCTTACTAATTACATGTACCAACTAAATAACATAACTCATTATCTTATGACCCATGTCTAGCCAAGTATAATGCATGAATAGTAGCAAACACAATAAGTGGTTAATATGAAGAATAACTAAAAACTAAAATGTTCCTTATGAAAAGAGTTCAATGGAATTTAAATAAGAACTCAAACAAAGATTTTGAAATGGGAGTTTCTATAGAATTATTTGTCAAAGGAATGTGAGGACTTTAAATAAATTACAAAAAATCAAGATGAATGAAATAAATTATGCAAAATAATCGAAAGAGCATAAATCCTAGCCTTCAAAATCAAGATGAATGCAACAATTATGGTAAAAAGTTGAAAATGCACAAATCCAAACCTAACGTCTAACATCATTGATCATTCAAAAAATTACACGCTTAAATAACACAATAATCCCTTTATACATTGATCTTCTCTTGCTTCAATCTTCAAGCTTTTGAACCAATCTTCAACTAAATAGGAGCATGTCTGAAACATGATCTTCAACTGAATTAGTACACGAACATGTCTGAAACACAACAGCTTTTAGGATATGACAAGGAGAGCTATTAAGAGGACACAGGGTAATTGCTCCTGTTTCCGTGTTAATGGATGGATGGATGAAGATAGACACAGAACGGAACACAATGATCCTTAATAGATTATCAAAATATCGATATTACTATTTGTTTTAATTTATTTTGAACGCTTTGGAGGGTATAAGTGGTGCACTTTCTTAATTCTAACGAAAGATAGGTCCAATTATTAGTAAAAGTTTTCGGTCAATTTAACAAAAATGATTTTTAAGAGACTTAAAGTGGACTCGAGTTAACTATCGAAACTTTGGATAGATGATTCCATCTTTCTTAACTTTTTTCCCTTTTTTTTCCTCATAACCAAATTGGATCCTCTGTTTCCTTTCCATTTTCTCAAAATTTTACTTGATACTAACTTATGCAAAGCTAGAGAGAGAGAGAGAGAGAGGAAAGCAGACCCCTACGAAGAATTTAAGGATTGTAGTCAAAGACTGCATCTTTTCTACTGCATGCAAGTTGTGTGACAAGAGGAAAAGGAGTTAACGCTGTCTAGTAAAGTAATTGCAGATGAGAAAAGCCTAGAATACGTGTAGCTATACACGAGTGGGCAAGCATTCTTGAAGATCTGGGAGTAAGAAGATGGCTTGCTTCTGGCTCTAATGGGAATCGTGAGCTGAGAAGAGAGAGTGAAAGGCTAATGTGTGATTTTCCAGATCTGAGGCGAAGAATCTTTGTCATTTTTCAGATCTATGAGTATCGTCTGTTCCTAAGCTTTCCTTTGTTTAGATCTAGGATTCTTGTATAGGCTTTCTTCACCGTCTTTCAACAATTTCCCTAAACCAGAAATAATCCATGTACATCATTGAAAGCTGTCAGTCGATTTCCTACTTCTTTAACCTTTGTGTTAAAAAAAAAAAGAAACTTGTTTCCTCTTCGAAAAAGACGACAATCTAAAAGCTTCACTCTTTTAGGTCGTTTCTTTACTCTTCTAGATCTGATACACACCTCTCCTCGCAATAAATTTGGCGAAGAAGGAGGAGAAGCATAGTGAAGGGAGGCTGTTTGCAACATCCCGTCCCCAAATGAAGGATGAGGACCTGAAATATTGTACAAGTGTGCTCAACGAGAGACAAAGGAAATGCATTGGTTTTGCTTATGCATCTTATTAGCATACATGCATTTACATAAAGGTTACTGGCCCTTTAAGTGGTACATGCATTCATTGATTATTGCTAGAAATTAAAGATAGGGAATGTGAATAGCTAAAAAAATTATGGGTAGAAGGTGCTGAATGTAGCGCCCCCTTTTCATAGGGTACCCACCGGAACGCCTGTAGGTCATTCCGGTACATATCTTACGATAAGAGACCACTACTGACAACCACCGCTAAACTCTCCATGGCATCACAATAATAAAACAGAAATAAGAAATTGGTAACTTTTTAAAACCAAACTGTATTTCATTTCATTTACTCAAACTTAGAAATTTACAAACTGTCAGTATTTTCAGTCTATACAATCCTTCAAAACACTTTACATTAAGTACTATACAATAAGGCACAAAAAACAGTTCTAACTATAAGTCTCCAAAAGAAATCCTAGCTAACTGAACTTTGAGCCATAACCTCTCTCGCCAATCCGATGTCCAAGGCTCTACAGTCCTGAGGGAGCTAACAGCCTACTCTTAACCCTGAAAAATAGATTGCAATTTTGGATGAGTTTGCGAACTCAATGAGGAACCATCATCAATGGTTCGCCCAATTCATGCATCACATAAGCATGTTCCAGTAATCAGGCAGTCATAGTGGTAATACAGGCTCAGCAATCA
>JANTNU010000009.1:5584251-5602801 GCA_024752395.1 Erythroxylum havanense
GTGATATAGGAAATAAAGTGAGATTGGTTCAGTGATTGAATGTGAAATGATATGAACATGTGCGATATTGGAAAAATGTGTAATGAAATGTGATTTATAAAATATATGTGTCTTATGTAATATGTGATGAGTTAGCCATCGACGATGGTCACTCACTGAGTTGCAAAACTCACCCAAAATTTGCAATTATTTTTCAGGATTAGAATAATACCCCATTAGACCAACGAGAGTAGTGAAGGATAGAAGTCGGGATCAGTTGACGTCTGCATTGTATGTCTTTATTTATGTATTGAAATGTATATTTGTATTTGGGAAATAGGCCCGAGTGGCTATTGAAAATTGTGTATAATAAATTTGTATATGATTGAATGAGGACCCAACTTGGGGATTGAATTCCGCATATTTTGCTAAGAGTAAAAAAAAGTATCGATTACTGAATGAGTGTTTTAGCAAGCCACCCTCGCGGAGCACGGACTCGGATATCACCGTCGATATCGGGTTCGGGTCGCGCGGGAGTGGGGTACTACACTGTGTTTGGTTCTTATGTGTTGTGTCGTTGTTTCCTTCAAACTTTTCTTGATCTAACAATTCTCTCTCTAAAAATTTTTGGCATATATTTCTCAGGTTTAGCTTTGCCCGACATCTTGGATCTGGTATGGAATCCCTAGATCAAGAGGGACACCTCTCCAAAAAAGGGCGTACCTGCAAACGAGAAGACGACCCTCCCCACCCCATCTAGTCCTATAGAGCAACAGTGATAGGGGACGCTGTAACATCCCATCCCCGATGGGAAGGGTAAATTGGTCAATTGGGACAGGCTAGTAGTTTGTACTATATATTTTTTGATATGTTCATTTATTTGGCCTCTAATTTTATAGGAATGAGTCGGTTTGCACATGCATTTGTGTGTACATGCATTCATGGCATTCCTCGACGTTTTATTGGGAAATGTGAAATGATTGTGAATTGGTTGAGAATTATGGAATAATTGGATCTGAATAGTTGAATTACAAATGTTTTAGAGTGACCGTCAGTTGATAATGACCCTTAGAAACTTTTCTGGAAAATTTGGGAGAAAAAGTCCAGACTGAAAAATCTTCCAAGTGACGGACTAATTGACTGTATAGTATTGAATAACTGTCCAATGGCCATAGAAAATTAGATTGGTGATTTTAGGGATTAATATGTTGAGCCATTGAAATTTGGAGACGAATTGGACTGGAAATAATCGTGAAAAGAGAAAGAGATTTAAATGTATTATGAGGAAAAAGACAAGAGGCTTGATTGTTTAACCTTTAAATGCCTTAGGTTTTAAATCTTGGCAAAAAGCTTTTTTCTCCTCCACCTAGGGCAAGCTTTCTCCTTTCTTCGGTGATTTTCGTTTTTTCCTCCCTTTGTGATTTTCGTTGCTAGCTTGCTTGCTTCTTCTCTACTTGCAAAGCGAAGCTTTAACCCTAAGGAAGATGAAGATTTTGAGGTTTGAGAGGGAGCCCGTAAGTGTTAAAGGAATTGGAGGATTTTTCGAGAGTTGAAGATTTGAGCTTGATTTGGTAAGTAAATTGATTGTATGTTGGTTATTTATTAGTTAATTGCATGTATGGGTTTAATTGTGAAAGATTGGGGTAGTTATGGGTGAGTTGTGACTGGCTTTAGAGAGAGAGATAAAAAAGAGAATCGGAGAAGACGACCGCACGTCGCGACGAGACGATGATTGAACATTGCGACGAGCGCACGCTGCGACGAGCAGATTCGCCGCGATGATTGGGACGTCGCGACGAGTGATAATTTAGACGTCGCGACGAGTGGGAGTTGATACGTCGCGACGAGCATAGTTGGGTGTTGCGGCGAGCATGAAATATCCACACCGCGGCGAGCGACTCCAGGACACCGCGGCAAAAGGTCTGAGGTCGCGGCGAGGGCTAATTTCTTAATTGATTTGGTTATATTTTTGGGGCATAACCAATGGTGTAGACCTCCAATTGAGGTGATTCTTGATTCGTTATGAACTAGAAAATGAGGTCTACAATTGAGAAAAAAAAGAAAGTATTGAATGAAAATTGAGAATAGGTTCTATTATAATATAGAGTTTGTTTCTTGATAATTGTGGCATAATTGTGAGATTTCTAAATTAAAGGAAATGCTGTTGAGACTTTAGAAACTGAGTTTAATGGGTGAAGTTTTGATATAGAGAATAGTGATACTGGTTTTGAGGTTTTTCTTGAGAATATCCTAGTGGATATGACTTGGTAAATTGACTAAATGTTTAAAATGAAATTTGTGGAGTTCCATGACATGTTATTGAATTAAAATGAATCACTATTGAGCAATTGAATGAAAAGTTAGATTTGGTCAAAAGATGGTGGAAATTGGGAAATAGCGCCAAGAAGGTCACGAATAGGCATCGTACATCTTTTATTTAAGACATGTGCATCACTGAATTATTTAATTGTGCATTTAGTAATGATAAATTATTTGACTGTTATAGAGGCACCGATGGAAAGATATTCCACGGATATTGCTGGGACTTCCAGGCAGTAGCTCGGAAGTGCAGGTAAGTAACCTAGTTGGTTCCTCAACCTTTATGTGTTTAATATTACGCACTTATGCCATGAGGAGATGAATGGAGGTTTATGTGTGTGTTTGTTTTTGATTGATTTCATACCACAAGTGTCTGAAGTATTGGAAACTTGATATTGAAGTGTTATTTGTGTGTAACTGTTTGTGATTGCTTCCATGAAATGAACTGTGAATGATTATGTTTGAAATCTCGGAGCAAAAGTCCGAGCGATAGGGTGATTTGACATTGAAGCAAAATTGCTTATGAATGTGAAAACTATTATGACTGAAATACCGGACCGAAGGTCTGAAGAAAGGGGAATTGGACATTGAAATACAAACTGGCTGTAAATGTAAATTGGGTCATATGCATTCATGCATAAAGGCATGATCAGATAATGACAGTTGTGACTGGAGCAGCTACCGTATTTCAGAGCTTAAAGCTCAACGCAATAGGGCCTCGAGCCTAACGTAAGAGCCACAGGGTCACCGTATCAGGGCTTCAAGCCCAACGAAATTTAGAGCCACTGGCTCACCGTTAATGAGCTCAGGCGCACGATCACAACAACGTAATAAAATGGAAAGTGTCACATTTGCATTGTATATATGAATGATAAATTGTGAACTGTGTGAGAGGCGAAATGCCTTATATTGTGAAATGATGATGCATGCGATATTTTCGAATATGATATTATGTGGTACTATGTGAAATTCTGTGAACTATTTGTATATGCATGAGTTGGGTGGACCATCGATGATGGTTTCTCACTGAGTTCACAAACTCACCCAACATTACAAATATTTTTCAGGGATCGATGAGTACCTCGTTAGACACACGGGATTATGATTACCGCTTGCAAGTCAGAGTTTAAGGTCAGGATCAGTTCACATCTGCATTAGTGTTATTTTGTTTTTGTATAAGATTTGTATTTCTGTGATTTCCGTAGAGTAGTACTGTTATTGTAGAGGGCCCCAATTGGTAAATGTTGTATTTGTAATTCGATTACTGAAAGTGTTTAGGATTAGCACTGGGCCCAGTTTGGCTATGGAGTTTTATGCATAAATTGTTTTAAATAATGCTGAGTGCCATTTTAATGATTGAAATTGTATTGTGGTCAAAACTGTTTTCGAATTAAAGCGGGCCTAAATTGTTTACTGATTTCCGCGCATATCATTGTTTTCAAAATAAAAATGTCTTACTGAGTTTTTGAACTGTAATTGACTGCCCTAGCATACCACCCTCGTGAGGCACGGGCTTGGATATCACTCTCGATGTCGAGTTCGGGTCTTGCGGGAGTGGGATGCTATAGACGCGATGGAGGACGTTGCACCTCCAGCTACTGCATGGCCGGAAGAAGAACCAGTTGTGATCGAAGAAGGAGATATCATGCCAACCTTCGGGAGCCAGGGGGAGGCATCACGCAATCACAAAATCTCAAGTCCAAACTCGACAAACAATGGGAGCAGGCCATAGTGGTGAAGCTGTTGGGTCGATGGGTGAGGTATCGAATTCTCAACTCCTGACTTAAGACCATATGGAAACTGTGAGGCCCCATGAAGATCGTGGATATAAACAATCAATATTTTCTTGTTAAGTTTAGGGAGGAAGATGGTTATTTCAACGCCCTGATTAACAGCTTGTGGGTGATCTTTGGCCAAGTCCTATCTGTCCAATGGTGGCTACCATCCTTCTGACCATCGCAAGAACAGGTAACTCGAGCTGTGGTTTGGATCAGGTTTCCGAATTTGTCCATTGCTAGATACCACCCCATGATCCTAATTGCACTAGGAAACCTGGTGGGGAGCACCGTGAAGATTGATGAAACCACCATGCAAGCTTAGCAGGGGAAGTTCACACGTATAGCTATCGACATCGACGTGAGTGTCCCTCTGCATACAAGCGTGGAGCTTGATGGGGAGACGTTGCTAATAACATATGAAGGGCTTCCATAAGTTTGCTATACATGCGGGATGGTAGGTAATGTTGTTAGTGTCTGTCGGAAGAAGTCACCAGAGCAAAGTGCATGTCTAACTCCGCCGGTCTATGAAGGAGAAGATGCGTCCGCGACAAGGAGTATGGAAGATGCATCTTCGGGGAAGTCTTCAAAAGGACAGCCAACGACTATGGCCCTTGGACTTAGGTCCAACAGAAAACTTCAAGAAATGTGATGAAAAGACCGGATGAGAGAGGGTTAGGCAATCCGAAGGAAGCTTTTCCACTGGGAGGCTCGAGGTTCTCTGTTATGAAAAACCAGGAGGCTATAGGGGAAGAGGCCACCGGCTCGACAAAGACACCACCTATTACAACTTTTTCTAGTTTTGAACAACGACTTAATCTAGCAAATTTAGTTGGTACAGAAAAGCTCAAGACTCAAGCGATGGCGACTTCATCTGCTAGAACCTCAAGAACTTTAAAGAATGGATCCAAAGGAAAGTCAGTAGTCACTCATCAGCAGACCCAGGGGGAAAGGCTACAAGCTAGTAGGCATCAGGAAAACAACTTGGTTACATTCCATAAAGTTCAAATCCAACCCACGAACATGGATAAACACTTAGCGGTGGAACTCACTTCGCATACTGAAATGTTCTGTGATAGCCAGGTAATTGCAGACCGGGAGTAGGGTCATGAGGAGTGACTCCATCTAATGGAGGAAGTTGAGGAACCTGGGGAGGCGGGTAGGTTCAGGGGGGTTATACCAGTAATCCCACACACTGAACCTCTCGATTTATTAAAGGTGTCGGGTGTGCAGAAAGACATATATGACCCGAGAAAGGATGAGGAGATGGTAACACAAATCCAGGAAGTTGAACACAAGGAGGACCACATAGGCGGTACAACTATATCTCTGTTATAGGGTAAACTATTCTCGTTCATAATTCATTATGTTGATAATTTTATGGAATTATCAAGGGGCAGGAGATACTGAATTTCATACTATACTACGTAATTACATTCGTAATTACAAATCGGGAATTTTAGTTTTGATGGAAACCTGAAATAGTGGATCACGAGCTAATGACGTAATCCTTTCTTTGAGGTTTGATTATTCCTTTCGAGTAGAAGTCGAAGGATTCTATGGAGGGATTTGGATGTTATGGAAGGAGGATTTTGATATCTCAGTAGTCATAGCTCATCGACAACTTATTCATACCACCGTCAAGTATGGTTCTGGATCTTTCGATTTTACTACAGTTTATGCTAGTCTGCAAGTGTCTTCGCAATCCATACTCTGGCCAACTTTAACTTGGATAGGATGCTTTAATCAATGACCATGGATTGTGGCAAGGGATTTTAATGTTAAACTGGAGATATCGGATAAAAGGGGAGGGGCCACCTCAGTGCAAGTAGTGAATAAACGGTTTAAGGATTGGGTGCATAGGAGTGGGCTACATGATTTGGGTTTTGTTGGATCGAAATTTACTTGGCAGAGAGGAGCGGTTCAAGCTAGACTAGATAGGGTGTTTGGTTCGACAGCTTGGTTGCAGGAGTTTCCTCAAACGGTGAATAACCATTTGCTCTTTCTTAGTTCTGACCATCGACCTATGCTAATTCAATTAAAAAGTTTGGACCTAAGACTAATAGGCATCCCGTTGTTTCGCTTCCAAAATGCTTGGATCACTCATGCAGGATTTAATGATGTGGTCGTCGAGCATTGGTTACCTGCAGAGGAGACGATGAGTAAATCCTTAGCCCATTTCTCTAACCGTCTTATGAGTTGGAATAAGCTAGTTTTTAGAAATATATTTCATCAGAAAAAAAGATTGTTGGCCCAGTTGGAAGGAATTCAACGAGCAATGACTGTCGATAATATGGATTCCCTTTTAATAATGGAGGACAAGCTTAGCGGAGATTTGTTGCAAGTATTGTGTGAGGAGGAAATGTTTTGACACCAGAAAGCTCGGTGTGAATGGATATCGAAGGGTGATCGAAATACCAAATATTATCACACTATCACTCTTTCCAAAAGAAAGAAATTGAGGATCAAAAAGTTTACTGACTCCACTAGGTCTCTCGTTACTGATCCGGAACAAATGCGTCTTTTAGTCAAGACGTTTTTTTGTCTAATTTTATACTAATGAAGATGGGACTAACTTTCGATTTCCACTTTCAGGAGCATTCTCGTTGCTTTTGGCAGAACAGGATCATGATCTCACTCTTCTAGTTCATAAAACTGAAATCAAGAGTGTGGTTTTTGATATGAATCCCAACAAGGCCCCTGGCGTTGATGGGTTCAATGCATTATTTTTTTCAGAATTAATAGGGGAAGGTAAGGCTAGAAGTGGTGACGTTTATACAGAAAGTTTTCAGGCTGGAATGATGAGAAAGTGATTTGAATCAAACCCTTTTGGTTTTAATTCCCAAAATCCCATCTCCGCAAAATATTTCTCAATTTCGATCGATTAGCCTTTGTACTGTGCTCTACAAGATCATCTCTAAAGTTATTGTGAATCGTTTGAAAGTGCACATAGATCACCTCGTAGCGGCGAACCAATGCAATTTTATAGCTAGTAGGCACATAACCAATAATATTATCATCATCACCTAGGAGGTTATTCACTCGATGCGAAAGAAGAAGGGAAAGACAGGGTACTTGGCCAACAAAGTGGATTTTGAAAAAGCATATGACTTGTTTTGCTAGGATTTTATTCAAGACACATTACTGGACATTGGGCTTTCGGAGAACTTAATTCTTGTCATTATGAAGTGTGTGACGACAGTATCCACGCAAGTCACTTGGCAAGGTTCTGTTTCTAAGCCTTTTAGTCCTTCGAGGGGTATTCGACAAGGTGATTCGCTCTCACCTTATATTTTTGTAGTATGCATGGAGAGACTCAGACACCTTATAACAAAGGAGGTGGGTTATGGGAATTGGAAACCGATAAAGCTTAGATGAATAGGGCCTCATATATCCCACCTGTTCTTTGCAGATGATCTCGTTCTATTTGCTGAAGTAGCAGATTCGCAGATGCAAGTGATAGCAAAAGCCATGGAGTCTTTTTGTTTAGTCTCAGGTGAGAAAGTTAGTACAACCAAAACTAGGATCTTTTTCTCTAAGAATATTTCTAAAGAAACTGCGTGTTGACTTAGTCATGGTCTATATATTACATGTACGACTAATCTTGGAAAGTATTTGGGGGTTCCTTTGATCGTACGACGAGAAACACCTATCAATACATCCTAGACAATGCTCAGAAGAAATTTTCAAGATGGCGAGCAAAGATGTTGTCACTAGTAGGGCGAGTTACCTTAACCTAATTGGTAATTTCATCACTACCAATTTTTACAATGCAAACGGTACAACTTTGGTGCCAACTTTTGATGATTTGGAGAAAATCATGAGAGATTTTATATGGGATTCAACGAACGATCATCGAAAAATGCATCTAGTTAATTGGACGATCGTGTGTCAACCAAAAACACTGGGGGATTAGGCATTAAGCGAATTTGTCCTACCAATGATGCGATACTGTCCAAGTTAGGATGGGATTTGTTTACTAAATCCACAGCTTTATGGGTCCAGATTCTACGAGTTAAATATCGTCTAGATGCTTATCATATACCACAAACAATAGTTAAGACAGAGGCTTCAGTAATTTGGAGGGAGATATCGGCAATATGGTAGATTGTTCTCGAAATGGACTTTGGGTAATGGGAGGCGTATTTTATTTTGGTTGGATAATTGGATGGATGGATGGGGACCACTAATCCTCGCGGTGATCTCTCAAATTCTTGAAAGTATTCTTTATGCTATGATTGCAGATTTTACTAATGAGGCCGACAACTGGCACTAGAATGTGTTCCAACAATATCTTCCTTCCTCAGTATGTATGGATTTTGCGGCTATCCACCCTAATGTCGAAGACATAGAGGAAGACAAATTGGTGTGAGGACTAACTAATCACGGGGGTTCACAGTGGCGTCAGTGTATGAATTAATTGAAGTACATACCACAGACATCAATCACAGACTTTGGGTTGTAATATGGAAATGGGCATGACCTTAGCAGATTAGGTTGTTCCTTTGGCTTTTGGCTAAGAGGAAACTACTGACAAATCAACAACGAGTGGATCGTCATATCGACACAGATAGTAGATGTCACTTCTGTGGGCAAGAAGAGTCATCAATACATGTGGTTCGGGATTGTCCGAGAGTAAAAGCTTTCTGGTGTACATTTCCCCCTGAGGTGGTTGATACGAGTTTTTTTCAACAAGTTGAGGGGACGTGGATGAAATCCAATCTTATGAAATATTCACAGGTAGAGTGGGCTACAATCTACGGTGTAGCCTACTGGTTTTTATGGAAATTGAGGAATAGTAGCTATTTTGAGGTTGGCTTTGAATGGCCGGAAGACGGTACCAGAATCATTATGGATTACGTAAACTGGATAGCCCGAGAAAGCGTTATGGAAAAATGCGTGTTTCTAGCACAGGGCTTGCCTGTGGGTAATTTAGTGAGTTGGACTAAATCGATGGAGAGTTGGATTAAATTAAATACGAATGGTGCAGTTAAACAAAGGTCCAATATGGCTACCACTGGAGGATTACTTAGGGATTGATATAGGAAGTGGTGTGATGGTTTTCAACAACATATTGGGAAGGGTTCGCCATTAAATACCGAACTCTTAGATGTTTTTCCAAGACTTACATTGGCTTGGGAGCTTTGATATCGACTCGTTGTCGTCGAAGTAGACTCCTTAGAAGTGATTAACATTCTTTCTTCCTCCCAAATAGTTCTATCTGAGGATAATTTTTTGATGACAGGTACCTGTGGATTATTACACTGAACATGGGAGGTGCAAATTTAGCATGTCTATCGCGAAGAGAATCAGTGTGCCGATAACCTAACGATTCTAGCAATCTTGTTAAGTCTAGGTCTGCAAATCCTACAAGAGCCTCCGATGGTCTTTATGGAGCTAATCCACCAAAATGCACGAGGCACGTTATATTCCAGAACATTGCGATAGTCTTTTTTTCCTTTCCTTTGTAATTTTTTTTATTACTTGATACTCCAAATCCTAGTTCTGAGGCTAAGTCTGATCAATAAGTTCGTGTATCTACTACTGGGGAGAGGGTGTGTAAGAAGTATGTAGTTTCACACATGTTTTTGCATTCAAAATTCATACATCAACCTCTTATTCCATTTGCTATTTTCTTAATGACCAACGAGAAACGATGCTCAACTTTCCTATTCCTGCTTTACTGCGCAGTGTAAACAATGATATAGTAATCTGATAGGGTCTTCAGCGAGCTGCTGTTACAAAACTTTTGTGATGCTATATATAAAGTTTACATCAGCTGTAAATCTTCGAAACAGCAAAGGTAAAGAACGAGTTCTTGAATCTGAACATGCAAATGTACCAAAGGCAACAAAGAAAACCCAACTGAATTGTCACCGATGAGGATTGATACAAGGGAGCTTTTGCCCACTACGTGTATATGTATATCTATATAGCCAATCTCAGTGAGCAAAGTTGATAATTAGATTGCAACTGACTGCATCACAACCTTCAAATAAAGGCCTAAAGGCAAGCTTCATTGACCGTACGGTACCGTAGGAAGACTGCAGCATCATGGTCAACTTACCTGTTCTCCAATCAAATCAAGACCAACAACTAGAAAGCTGATCCCTTGAAATAATAGGAAATAGAAGTGAATTCCTTGGGCAGATAACAAACTCCTTACCGAGGCAGTTAATAATATAAATGCCAGGCTAAGTTCCATCCTATACAATCGATTTATTTTCTTTTTTCCTGCCTTCTTGGTTTCCTCTAGCTTGTTTAGCTCAGCCAGGCCAGATTCTGAAGAAGACCTTAGGAGACTTGTAGTTTCCACTAGAGTCTCAGCCTCCTTTTCAGCAAAGGCAACTAAGTCTGCCTCTGATGATCTTCCTGATTTCTTTGTGACTATCCATTCATAAGAACTTCCAAACCGAAACAGTCCTGATATCATGGCATTGAATTTGGTCACAGACATGGTGTTCTCAAATAGAAGGTATGGGACAATAAATGGGAATGACCGCGGAGCAGGAAGGATATTCAAGACAGACATGATGCCAGGGACATAACAAACAACCCATGCTGGTAGCTGAGCTTCAGGTAGGAACATGGTAAGTGGAAGTATGATGCAGAAGAGAGTGAATGAATAAAAAGGAAGGATGAGTTTCCGTAGCAGAAAGAAAAGAAATATCATATTGGCCTTTTTAGGCAAACTCACCTGCAAATACCAACAAATAGGAAAAAGTTGAATCATTCATGTTTAAAAAATGTTAGGAGGCAACAACTAATCAATAACAAAATGAATTCTTTGCAATATACCATTCAAACTGCCAGGTTTGCTTCTTTGTTCAAGTATCATTTAAATAACCCTTTTCCAAAACATAGAGTAAACTGCATTTCTTATGCAATTTGACCCCAAGAGTCAGGTGAGAAAGCTTATAACAAATTGTCCCTAAAATTATTATTTGAAGATTTACAAACTTCAGTAAAGTTCAAAAATAAACTTGAAAAATATGGATCTGAAATGCAAAGGGTAGATAAATACAAATGAAATTTAGTTCCATTGATATGGTTATCCATCTCCTAACTTTTGTAACTGATACAAAACATCTGCATCATAGAACAAAGAACATGCCTGAAGTTTTGAAGATAGGCTAAGATGCACTCATGTCGTTAAACCTGAACGAGATTGACACTTGACATGTATTTGTGATTTAAGGTAGCCCCAACATGGGTGTTGGGGTTATCTCAAAATCCAACGGTTATAACATTGCAAGTACTTCAGACAATTCGTAATACAAAACTATCTCAGCCACATTGAGTAGCCCTCTTCATTTTGGTGTGTCAATATATTTTGAATCCCCAACAAACT
Organism: Erythroxylum havanense; assembly: GCA_024752395.1. Taxonomy (NCBI): domain Eukaryota; kingdom Viridiplantae; phylum Streptophyta; class Magnoliopsida; order Malpighiales; family Erythroxylaceae; genus Erythroxylum; species Erythroxylum havanense. Next base: position 5,595,676 of record JANTNU010000009.1, read on the forward strand.
ACATGAACAATCAATGGATATAAAAGTCAAGTGTATATGAAATATTAATACAAAACGCAAAACTGCAATAGATTTTGGTACCTTAGAGCGAAGTATGTCAACAAAGCACAAGCGAAGTAACTGCATTGGACCTGAATGCCAACGATGTTGCTGTTTCTTGTATGCTTCATATGATTCTGGAAGTTCACAAAGGCACTGCAATAGGGGAGTTGGTTTTAGTTTCATTGTTGACCTTGAAATCCAGCACAGACTCAAAAGTGGCAATAAACTAATGCACCTTAATGTCATTAAGAAATATGAACTTCCATCCACATAGGTGAGCACGGACAGCAATGTCCATATCTTCAACAGTTGTCCGTTCTAACCAACCACCACAATCCTCGAGGGCAGTAATTCTCCAAACACCAGCAGTTCCATTAAAACCAAAAAAGTTTAAGAAGATGCCATTAACCTGTTGCTCAACCTCAAAGTGGAATGATAAGTTTATGTTCTGCAATCTAGTAAGCAAGTTCTCATCCTTATTCACAAAAGCCCACCTTGTCTGGACCAAAGCTAGGTCATCATTGCCCTTCAAAGATAAAGGAAGAGAAACAGTTTTACCACCAGAACATAAAACCAGCAAGGGATCACCAATATATTATCATGAAATTCAATAGAAATAAGAATACATTACAATCACAGAACTGCTACATTTTATACATGCAGGTCAAACAAGCCTTCATGGCTTTAAATGAATTGCAGACCACTTGCATGGAGGCAAATAGTGCAAATTCAAATTTGTTGAAGCAAGAAATCTACAAGCTCTCATTTATTGTCTTTGTACTATCCATTGGTGAGACCTTGTAATTGTATGGGGCTAGCAACAGTCACATTTCATCCATTCGGAAAGCATTACTTTGACAAAAATAAAAAAGAGAGAGAGAAAGAAGAGTGACTCCATATAAAATCTTGCCAGACTATATAAATTGATCTTAAAAATGGAAATTCAAGTTGAAAGGGCAAACAGACAACGCACACAACATATGAAGGCAGAAAGAGAAAGGCACCAAGGGTATGTAAGATTTTACTGACATCAAAAAGCGTCAAGTTGATCTTTATATTTCCCAAAGATCCTAGATGTGATAGTATGGCATTATACAACTATGAACAAACAACATCAGATTTGGTGCACTACATTTAGAAAATGATCTTACAGCTCCCAAATGTCAAATCCTTGTCTCAAGTTTGAACTACTGCCATAGCATTGTTCTCTTAAAATGGAATTCATATTCTAGAAATAATGCAGAATGAGATCGTTCATTAGGAGGGTCTGTGTTAAGCACATAATAATTGGTTACATGATATTTCCTTGCAGAGTTTGGATGCACATGCAATAAGCTCTATCAACCATATATGGGAACATGCTTAAGCTTGTCAAACTAAAACCTGCTAGATAGATGTCAGCAAAGTTACCTTGAAATAAGGAATAGTCTTCTTTAAGAAATCAGGTGTTGGCTGAAAATCAGCATCAAAGATGGCTACAAACTCATAATCTTTCACATAATCACAGCTCATTGCAGATTTGAGATTCCCGGCTTTATATCCCGTTCTTATAAGACGGTGCCTGTACAATATATGTACACCCCTTTGCTGCCACTTATGTACTTCCGCCTTGATAAGGAGTTGAACATCAGTATCATCAGAATCATCTAATACCTGTACAAGCATTCTCTCCTTCGGCCAGTCTAAAACACATACTGCTGCTATAGATTGTTGGTAAACCTATATGCCCAAGGGAAGATAACTACTATTAGAGGTAGTAGGGGGTCACAGGAAAGAAGCACTTTTCTCTAGATTATATCAATGCATAGACCAAGATCTAATATATGGGGAAGTATTGTTACCTCTCTGATCACCGTGTTAGAACACTTGGTGGTTAAAAGTACATCACTTTTCACTATAGGTATAATCAAAGATTACAATGACGTATGAAATGAGATGGCAATCAAGCACAACCTAGCTATGTTCCTACAACATTTAAAATTAGCAATGCAATGCAAAAATACATTTTAAATAAAATTGAACAGAACCCATTCTCAGCTCTACTAAGTCAAAATTTTGAATTCTTTCCATAAACAGATAAAGAAACAAAAACTGAATAAAGAAATATAAAATATAAGAAATGGAGGATTGGAAACCTACATCAGCTTACCTCCCGCTCATTGCACATAGGAATTTGCACCAAAACCATGGGGTAGCTCTCCGCATTCCCATACTCCACAGAAGCCACAGGTTTCAATTTCCTCATCTTAATAAAAAAACAACCTAATATCAACACCACTCGATCCACCGACTGTATAAGAAACAGAACGATGCAAACATTCGTCAAGGACTGAAGCGGAGGTGCCAAGTAATTGGCTCTGATCTCCAACCACTTGGCGTACACTCTCTCCACCATCGCCTCCGCGGACTCCACGGACGGAGGACTGAAATGCCATCCCTCGAAGTACGCAACCAGCTCGAAGCAAAGCAACAGAATCACCAGCACTAAGAAGAATCGGATAGCTCTGTAAAGCCGAGACGATGATGCATCAGAGGGAGAGGTAGGACTCGCGATCCTCCGACTGGCGGTGCGGAGGAGGTTGACGAAGGAGTTTGTGAGCCACGCGACGGAGGACGCTAGTTGCTGGAATTTGAGGATACACAGCCAGGAGAGCTGACGGGCGCTGCGGGTGCGGCCCTTGTCGACGGCGCGATCGGCAACGGGGCTCCGGATCTCGACTGTTAAGAATGCGTTAGCGTCGGGCTGTTCCAGAAACTCTCGGTGTTTGTTCCACCATTCTTGAAACTCGTAGTTTTGAGCTACTGGACTCATAGAAATCCAATAAAATGGCACACTGGGTCTGATCAGATCTCTACGTCTCTTCCTCTCTGTGCGTGTTGTTGGGTTTCAGGGTTGTGTGATTGTGACTGACTCAGATCGCCCAAATTAGAAATGTGAAGAACGCAATCCTTAGACTAAACACCGGACAGGACAGGACAGGTCCAGGTCGGTGTGGTCAGCTTTCTCTCACGCGCTAATCACGCTGGCCGCTGCATTATATTTGATCGTGAACATGGACAGAGCTTTAAAATTTAATTCTTTAGTTATACCGTTGCTTGTCTTGAAATTTAGTGCCTTCATTTGTCTTTGGGCATTTTAGGATTAAAATCGTAAAGAAATCAATGTCCCGCTCTTTAGGTAGTTTTACTTGTCCACAATTCCAATTTTTGTTCAGTTTAAAAGTGTTAGAGGATATAAAAAATTAACTGAGTTGGTTTCACACAACAATTTAAATTGTTGTGAAAAAATGATCATTTAATATGGTATCAGAGCTTTTATGATCAAATGGTCATGAGTTCGAATCCTATCACCCACCTATTTTAAGTAAATTAAGCACAAGATAAAGTATGCTTGTGCAAGTTTTAAGTTCAAAATACTTTCACTTGAAAGGGTATATTAGAGAATATATAAAATCAATTGAGTTGGTGTCACACAACAACTCAAACTGTTGTGATGAAATAGCCACTTAACAAAAAATATTCCATTCCTCTGTTCGTATCTACTTAATTAAATACAGTGTAACCTGCAATCCTTTCGGAAGCACTTGCTTGCTGTGTTTGTGCTGGAAACTAGTCTTTTAAAATGACTTTGTGTATGTTTTTTTTTTCTTTACGGTCACTGTGCTGCAATATATTGACCTTCAATGCATAAGCAACTCTTTCGTTATCGCACTATTTTGTTAAAAAATTTATCACATTCTGTTAAATGAATATGTACATTATTTTTATTAGCTCTTTTGTTAAACCTTTTATCAAAATAAAAAGTATCATGCTCCACGAGAGTGGTTGAGTTGGTGGAGTAGAAGAGCATGGGGCTAAAAGATCCTGTGTCTAATTCTCCCTATTTAAGCTATATCGATTGAACCTATTATACAGAACTTGACTAGTACGAAATATTCAATTGATGTGATTTGTAAGTTATTGCGTCAATGCGAAAATTTACTCAGTGTGCATCTAAAGGGTAACGACTACAATTCCTCCCTTAAAAAAGAAATATCATGCCGCTTTTTAATTTTATCAAATTTTTAAGACAAGGGACGGGTATATATATCTAATAAAATACGAATACATTTTTTGAGAATGTCAAATGATACAGGTTTTAATAAATCAAACAAATCATGGTATCTTTTACCCATAAATTTGTCTAAAGCTTTGAATTCTATCTATATTGGAATGTATCGACTCAAATACATGTGCAATTTCCTCTTAAGGCTTTTTTTTTTCCCACAAAATACAATGTTGTTATTTTGTATATAGTTCAATATTTTTTAAAATGAAAGCAAAATACGATCAAGTATAAGGACATCTGATGTTGACCATCTTACCTAAAACTAAGATACGTGAGTGGATGTTTAAGTATATTTGATAGCATTGATATAGATTTTATTATTTTTAGGTAGATCTATGAGAAAGATAACCTTGGATATCATAAAATAGCTAGAATATATTTTAGACAGTTAAGACTCACATCCAATTGCAATTTGAGACTTATAAAATCTAATGAAAATTGTATTAGATTAATTAATTTGCTAAAGATGTATAACATAATTGTTGTGTTCATAGAATAATTTTGTATGAACACAATGTTACCTCCTAGATGAAGAAGACAATGTCATCCATAATTTTGTATATATACCCATATTAGCATAATTAATTTTGAATAATTCCATAGAGCACTAGTTACACAAAGTCGTGTTTGAGGTCATGCAACTCTTTAAAAATTAAAGTTTTGGTTTTTAACAAAGAAAAGAAGCAAGCAAAAATGAGTTTTTTTGGCCAAGGAACAATTTCAAGAAACATGTTGGAGCTATTCTGCATTGGTTTTTTTTAAGAGTTCACCATTCTTTGGAGATAAAGGAAGACTTCAACATTTATTTGGAGATTTCAAGATTAAAGAACATGATTTCTTTATCATGTTTTCTTTATTATTTTTATGTTGATGTTCTATATGTTATTATGAACTAAATGGGGAATAGATTTTTAGGTTGGTAGAATCTATGATGTGATATACATTAATTAATTATTTGATTAATAAAATTATAATTTTCTTGTGGTATATTCATACTTTTATATTGATTGAATTAAATGAGCAAAAGCGAAAGACTCAATAAATGATTCATGTATCAAGATTTAAGAGATGAGATATATGTTTAGGTCTTAGGTGTAAGAAGAGGGTTAATATGAGCTCTTCAGGAGAAAGTTGTGAGATCTTCCTAGGTTAGGGTAAAACCTATGAAGAGAGCTCATAAAATGAATCGAGGCATTTTTAAGTTGTCTAGATTTAAAAGAGATTTCGATAGATTGAATTCTAAATAGGAATTAATGTCTCGAGAGAGAATATAGTCTATGTTAAGAATGCTTACTAGCCTAAGAAAATAGAATAATTCATTAATCAAAGGTGAAAGTGAATATAGTAAATTTTTTGGGAGAATTTGGCCTAAATCTAGTTAATTCATTGTTTGGCACATTTTTTAATCAATGTTTTACATTAGTATTTAGATTTTAGTATTTATTTTACTTTATTTATTCATCCATCTATAAAGGTTGATCTAAGTTTAAGAGTAGTAGGTTGTTAATTGACAACTTTTATGGGATCGACTCGTACTCATAGTGCTAGCTATAGTTACACCATGCACCTGTGGTGATACAAATAAAGAATAAGTTTTTGACAATACTTTTATGGATTAGGCATTAATATTTATAAATTTACAAACTAACTTAATTGGATTTTTTTTGTTTTCATTTTAGTTTCATTACTTATTTACTAAATTTTATTTTATTCTTTTTTTTAAGATCACCTCTTATATACGTAGTTTTGATGATTTTAGAAATATTGTTAAACTAAAATTGATATCAAGAGGACATTACATGTAAGAATAAAATGTTAAAGGAGAATAGAATGTGAGATAGCAAAGATGGTTATAAAGAATATAAGGTCAATAAAGGACTTTGTTGCACCGAGTTCCTAAGACATCAACTCAAGCCTTATAAGACCTCGTACGTAGTTGTTAAAGACAAAGCCCTCTATTTTATCTTAGGTATAGCATAATCAATTTGAAGGTTCATCATATAAAGACTCTAACTAGCATCTTTCAATGTTTTTAGAGTACTATGACACGTCGAAGCTGAACGACGTGTCACTTGATGTAACCAAGCTCCTTTTATTCCTTTTCTTTTTAAGGGATAAAGTTAGAATGTGGCTATAGTCCTTTCTACCAGGGTCAATCACTACATAGGATTAGTCCTCTCGTACATTTTTTGGCAAAATGGTTCCCTCTAGATAAGGCTCTGTAGATAAGGAACCAAATTACCACCCTTTCCCAGAGGGAATGTGAGTCTTCACATGAGGTATGAGAGAGATAAAAGGAGTTATTGAGATCTTATCCCTGCCATGGTTTAGAGAAATGGTTGATTGTTTAGATCATCTATAATGAAATGACCTAAAAATGAAGATTTATATGTATATTGTTGTTAAAGGAGTTTTGATGAACAAGACATTAGACAAAATATGCAACCTCATAGAGGACATGGATTAGAATCATTATATTTTTTCAGTTGAGAGAACCACAACTAAGAAAGTTCCAAGTAAGTATGATATGGATGCTTTGGATTTTTGTGTTACTAAGGTAGAGACCTTGTCCCAAAAGTTTTATATTACAAATGTTAATATTATTGGTGCTACTAATATGGTTTATGTAGCGCCCCCTTACCGTAGAGTATACACTGGGACGCCCGTAGGTCATACCGATACATACCCTACGATAAGGGTGCACCACCATACGATCAATTCTAATAAACCTCATGGCATCGATAATATATATAAAACAGTAATACCGAATTCACTCACTTTTAAAACCAAATTGTACTTCTCATTGCATTACTTAAAACCATAGTTACATCATCAGTCATATAAGTACAATCGTACAAGTCCAAAAGAACTAACACAACTCCTAGCTATGTCATCCACAAAAATACCCAAAAGATTCCCAGCTGACAGACCTGTGGGCCATGCTCCTCTTGCCGGCACACACAGCAGGAAAAGTCT
>JANTNU010000009.1:5616031-5629231 GCA_024752395.1 Erythroxylum havanense
GAAGTGCTATTGTGTGTAAATGACTATGAATGCATCAATGAAATAAATTGTAAATGTATATGACTGAAATACCGGACCGAAGGTCCGAAGAAATGGGAAATGGCATTGAAATGTAAATGAATGTAAATGGAAATTGGAGCATATGCATTCATGCATAAAGGCATGATCAGATAATGACAGTTGTGACCAGTGCAGCCAATGTATATCAGAGTTTTAAGCTCAACGCAACAGGGCTTCGAGCCCAACGTTTATCAGAGCCACAGGCTCACCGTATCAGGGCATTCAGGCCCAACGTATTTCAGAGCCACGGGCTCACCGTTAATGTGCCCGTCACTGGGACAGTTTCAGGCGTACGGTCACAACAACGTAATCAATTGGAAAGTGTCACATGTGCATTGCATACATGATATGATTGAATGTGAATTGTGTGAAAGGTGAAACACCTCATAATTGTGAATTGACAGCATATGTGATATGTGGTAAATTGATTGTATATGCATGAATTGAGTGAACCATCGATGATGGTTTCTCATTGAGTTCGCAAACTCACCCAACATTACAATTAGTTTTCAGGAATTGACGAGTACCCCGTTAGACAATCGGGAGTATGATTACTACAAGAGAGTTAGAGTTTGATGTCGGGATCAGTTTCACATCTGCATTAGAGTCATTCGGTATTATTGGAAATTTGTAATTCTGCAAATTCCACAGAATAGTGCTGTCTTGTTTGAGGGCCCCAATTGAATATTGTTATAATTGTAATGTGACTTCTGAAAGTGTTCAGGAATAGTATTGGGCCCAATTGGATTACGAATTTTTGTGCATGTAATTGATTAAAGACTGTTGACTGTCTTTAAATGACTGAATATGTGTTTTGATCGGAACTGTTTTTAAATTAAAATGGGCTCAAATTGTTTACTGATTTCCGCACACTCGATTGTTTTCAGAAAAAATTTGTCTTACTGAGTTTCTGAATGAATTTGACTGCTCTAGCATACCACCCTTGTGAGGCACAGGCTCGGATATCACCCACGATATCGGGTTCGGGTCTTACGGGAGTGGGATGCTACATTATGCATCCAACCGTGCATTACCAAACTATGCCACTTTTGAGATTATGCACAACTGTGCAATTGTATGCATAATCGTGCATCCTATGGGTCATGAAAATTTTTCATTTTCTTTTGTTTTTTGACTCATCTTCACTCTAATCCATCTCCTTCTCATTCCATAAAAATAAATGAGTATGAAAATTGATAGTGGTAAGTTACATAATGTTTTTGTTGGTAGTTTAGTATGCATTTAGTTGTTAAATTGAATGATTAGCGCATGTTTAGGTTAGGATTGTTTTATTTAGTTAGACATTTGTGTTTTGAGTGTTTTATGGGTTAGAGCATGCTATTGAGCTAGAATTTTGTATATTTGAGGTGCCTTGATATGTTTGTTATTGTTTCAGATCAAATATCGAAGAATGGAGAGAATATGGAGAGAATTCGGCGGAAGCCAGAAGCAAGGCCTAGGGCCACATTCGTAATAGAAGTATGGAGGATTTGCCACAATCATGACAAAGAGAAAAAATCAAGTGCCACGATCGTGGCCTACACTACAGAAAATGAGGATAGCTTCCCAAATATTACTTACTGAAGGACATTTGAGATTTTTTGTGTTGGACTTCATTTTCGGAGCCCAACTCTTGTGGAATATCATAAGACTTGAGTGTGTGTATTATCTTGTAGGGTTGATTCAATGAATCCTCCTTAGCCAATTCATCTTTATTCTCTGATACCATGAGTTTTGGATCCCAATTTTGAAATATTCTTATACTGAAGTAGTATTCTACTACTCATTAATTGTTGGGACTCTGCCCTCGTGAGTGACGGGCCTGATGTCATAAGTGACATTTGAACGTGCATCCCATAATGGTGGCGTGCCCACACTAGTTAAACATAAAAAAACAAACTCATTTATCCTATTTCAAAACAAAATTTGGGAAACCTCCAACTGGAATTACAATTTGACTTCTTCAGAACATTTTTTCCCCATTGTCTTAATGAGGGCAGCCTGCGGGTCGCGATCGCGACTTGTCCCTTTCTGCATTTCTTCTTTTGACATTGTATTGCTAAAAAATGCATAACTTTCATTATAAATATTAGATTAAGGTTATTCAAAGACCGTTTTGAAGAGGACTTCTAGACCTACAACTTCTATGCAGATCCCAAAAAGATATTTTACCTCCAAAAGGGTTAAAATTTCAAATCAATGTAGCTATCCCGAGTGTCCATCCTATGCAACATCACAAACTTCTAATGATCATATCTCTCAACTCCAATGTCCAAAAATTCATACTATATAGTGTTGGAAAGCTAGAAAGATAAACTACAACTTCCAAGAAGAAAATTTTGTCTAATTCAACCTATATTAATATAGATTTTCCGCTGAAATCAAAACACAAATTTTCCCCTACGGAAAACTTGAAATTTGCACTGTACAAACTTGGAATGTCATGAACATAACCATTCAACTACCAATATTATTTCATTAAAATCTATAATATCTACTTATTTGACTCATCACCTACAACTAATTCTCACCATTCACAAAAATCCTATCTTTCTTTTCCATAATATCTCACTTATTTGTATAACAATAATTCAAGTTCAATATTCATCATCTCAAGTTGATAACTTCTCCAAGTATACATAATTTCAACTCAACATCATTCATACACAATTCATATATCATTAACATCATAAGATAAGCGTTTTTACAAAGCTTTAATGGCCATTTTAAGCCACAATACATCAATGTCTCAAAATCCCCAAAATACAAAAGATAGTTGAATTAATAATTCTTGAAATGCGACTAAAGCCTCGTGGTTACAAATTCTAGCTTAAAATACAACATATGCAACTTGGAGTGATGCTTGGACTCTCGATCCCTCGATCTCCTGCTCATCACCTGGAGATGAGAAGAAATTAGGGTGAGCTTGAAAGCTCTTGGGTAACAAATTTATAATGGAAAAATAAGCAAAACCTTTGGAATGTTCATTTGTCAATACAAAGTTCTAATTCATAAAACATATTGTTCTTCAATTCATAACCAAAATTTACAAACTACAAATTATGTATGCTTCAAAGTTGTTAACATATCATAAGCACATAAGCACATTAGAATGGTTTGGGTAGATCTAACATTATAAATGATTGTGGAAAATTCCGAGGGTGAATTGACTAACATCGTATCCTAATTTACCAACATATTTAGCCCTAAATTATGCCATTAATTCACAAGATAATAAATCTTCACAACCTAGAAGACTATGTTTAAGGTTAAATCTATCCAGTTAAGTCCTAGCCATTTAAGCATTCACCCAATTCACATCATGCAACCTAAACAAATTATCATATAATATGAAACTCAACATAAAAACATACAACCCTTTCCACACTTGAACAACACATTGTTCTCAATATGAGATGGAGAAAAACGAGCATATAAAGGGGGAATGAAAAAATATACAAAAGGAAAAAGAACAAAATAATATCAAAATGAAAAGAAAAGATTTAGAACACAAAACCATTATGGTGACTGAGGTGATGTGTCAGAGGTGGAGACCAAATGCACTTAATGTTGAGCTAGCTTTCCTATCTTACAATTGATAAAGAGAGAGTAAGAGAATTAGTAGGGAAACACATTCTAAATCATTGATATTTATTTATGGAAATGAAACAACTTTAACACATGGTAATTTATAGTCATTAGCTTGACCTTGTATCATTGGAAACTCAATCAGGATCAATCATGAGTGGCTTGCTTCCACCCTTTTTGTTCAACATCAGTTTTGTAGCCTATAAGTAAGCTACAAATTGTAAAGTGATCAGAAGGAAAATATTGATAAAGTTGAGAAAACTAATTAATTTCAGTAATTTCCTTTTCACTAACAAACTGTCAATAAAATAAGGAATAATGAAACTCCCTGAATCTTTTATTAAGTCTACCAGTTTGTTTGGTAAAAGGGTGAGTTGTTCTTGTTCTTCCTTAGTCACTACCTTTTCTTCTTTTTCTTTTTCTTCACAAGCAGAGACTTCTATAGCTTCTTTAAACTCGATGTTCGTTGTTCGTTGTCATCTATTCTTCTTCGTTTTACTCTTTAAAGGATTCGAACACATCAATTTGCTTGAATGAGTCATCCTCCTTTGGATTCTTTAATGCATCATTCATGTTGAATGTCAACTGTTCATTACTAATTCAAAGGATAATATTCTCTTCATAGACATCTACTAAAGTTTTTTAGATGTTCAAGCATGGTATACCAAGATCTGGCGAATAGTATGGGGGTTTTCATATTTTTCTTCATCTTTTATCTTGATTTCTTGGTCTTCTATAAGTTATGGTTTAGTTTGATTTCTTGCTGGTTTTTCTAGCTCTACCCTATTCGTAAGTGTGATAGCCTGACATGGCTCTATTAAATTTACTTTCATACTGCGCAGATAGTTTTCCACATTTGCTTACAAAATTCATGGGAAAGTTGTCTTAGTTGAATATCCAGGTTGTGAATAGAAGCAGCATGAATTCCTATTACTTGATCAAATTGCTCTTCCAGTCTCTTCTGGTTATCTTCTATGTCTGTTAGCTTATCCATGATTTTGTATAATTTGGATTCCCATGACTGGACTCATTTTGCTAAAATTCAAATAGGTATTGATGTCCCATGTGAGTACCTACAATGTTGGACCAATAGAAATCTAGGAGGTTCTGCCACCCAAAGTGTACGGGTTCATATAAGGATGATAATTTCCCAACTAAATTGGGGTTCACTGAAATATGCAAGAGTCCTTTGCTCCCTATAATATACACCTCCATGATCGTTCTTTTTATCTCTTATTAGTAGTAAACTCTTGTGATTCCCTATTGTTATTCGGTGATATCCAAATTAATATGTCGTCTACTTTATGCCCAGTTTTTTTAAAAGATAGTGAAAAAGCCATAGACTATAAGAATTAAACTAATCCATACCTCCCCAGCAATGATTCCAAAAAACTTGGTCTAGCAAGTTTTACGATTTATAAAACCCTCAATAATCAGTAAGTGCACGGGTTGTACTTTATAGTATTGAAGGGTTGATCCCACGAGGAGGGTACTAGCCTAATCCTAAGTTGTCTAAGGCTCATAGGAAAGAGTAAAAAGAAATAGACACTGCATAAGTGAACATGGAAAGTAAATACTGGATATTGATTCAAGAGTTATAAAATAGAAAATTCAACAAGACAGAATTGACTAAGCAATCATACAGGTCACAATGGAAATCCATCAAGAGAGTTAATTAAGTTATGAGAGGGGAGATTTTACCTCTTATTAATGCGAATTTAACCATTTATATGCTTACGAGATGTCAGTTATAGACAGTCATAGAGTTGACTACTCTCTCTCGAGTTATAACCATTAAATCCTAAATTATAAACCGAATCGAATTATGGAACCTGAAATCTCTCAATTCACAAATTAACCACAATTCTAATTAGTTCTAAGGCTCTCTAATAAACAATCAGATATCACATAGGATCTCTCTCCATGAAATTACCGACTAGATTGATTAAGTGGTCAATTAGATCGTCTTACTTTCATTAATCCGATCTAATCATTTTTATCTAGCTCACCCTCTCAATTTGTTACCGAAACATACAAATACATTAATCAATCACAACATCCAAACTAAAAACACAAAAATAAATAAATCAACATTAACTCAAAGTAAAATCTTGAAGGAGAGTTTAGAATATTATCAACAACCCGAAACCCATTTCCGTACAATTCTTCTCAACTTTATACATTTAACTAAAAAAGGGAATGAAGCGAAAATGGAACTTATGTTGGAAAAATTGGGAAGGCAATAATGTTGGGATACCGCTTGATCCAAGGAGAAATAGTGTCAAGATCCACTTCTTCTTACTCCTTCTTCCTCTTCTCTCTCTCTCTTCTTTTTCTCCCTCTTTAGGGTTTCCAAGAGTGGCTGAATGTAAAGCTCCTCTATCTGCCTCTTTCTCTTCTTTTTATATCCTCTTGTGTTTCGGGTAACCCTAAGGCTTTTTCGGCATCTGAAAGGTCTAAAAAATTTCTTGAAACTTGACGTTCTTAAGTGTCTACGCATCTACCTGATGCAGGCCACGACCATGGCCCTGTAGGTCATAATCGTGGCTTACATCTGAGCCTTTTTTTCATGATAGTGGCATGCAGGCCACGATCGCGGTCCATTCTCTAGGTTTCAGTTAAGATAGTAGCCCGATATGCCATGATCGTGGGTCGTTGTTTCAGCCCAAATGTCTCTGAACTCCTCCATTCTTTAATATTGACCCTGAAACACTAGCAAACATATCAAGGTACCTCAAAAAAATATAATATTTAACCTCAAAAGCTTGTACTAAACCAATAAAACATTTAAAACACAAATAATTAGCAAACTAACACAATTTGAACCTAAACATATACTAAATGATCGAATTAACGACTAAACACATTTCAAACTATACTCTAAAAAATGATGCAATTTATACTTATCAGTTAGTACATGATGAATGCTCCAAAAATAAGTAATATTGTTGCAAGCATTAAAAAAATTGTTAAAAGTTATGACACCAACAAAATTATGGTGTGAAGGACCTATATTTTGAAGAACTAAGTTGCATGTTATTTTATTTATGTAAATTTCCTTCAATATTATCAGTCTTTTTATTATCCCTATCATACCCTATCCTAAGCCTATTAAAATCCTATAATAAGAATTTTTGATTTTTTGTTTCTAGTTTACTTACAAGTGGTGGATATATGGTTTTATTGCAAGCTTATAGTAAAGAATCCTTTTATGCATTACTTTGAGAGTTTTTACATTTTTGTTACCCTAAACATTTTAAGTGCATTGAGTGAATCCTTAGTGAGGGCATTAAATTTTTGCTTTTGATTTCAAAAAGATTATCTTTGTGATTCTCTTGATATTGACTTGTGAATATTGGTTCTATAATGACTTGAATCTAATTGTACGTTAATTTGATTGATATGATAAGATGATTTAGAGTGTGGATGGACTAAGGTTAATAAAGGATGAATGTTTGTAAGTTTTATAAATTATATTATAATTTTCTTAAGGACAAGTAAAAGTTCAAGTGTGGGTATGTTTGGCCAACAATTATTTATCTATATCCCATATTTAATGTATTTTGCTTGTTATTTAAGAGTTTTATAGTATGTTTGGTACTTAATTTGCTTCAAGTTTGTTTTTGGGTAATAATTGTCTTTATAGGCTAAGAGGAGATGTATTCAGGTGAAATAATTGGATAGAATTGAATAATTGGAGCAATTGTGAAGATTCACGATCATGTATAGTGACCATGTAAGTCACTGTAAACATGTGAAACTTCAAAGACACAGTTCTTGCATGTGTGGAGATACACGCTCATGTATACACAACTATGTATGTTACCTGTGTAAGTCTCTATAACCATATAAAGTCACAAATTGAGGTCTCTTTTTAGATACACAATCACCTAAATGATCGTGTATATCTTAGAAACTCTAGTTTGCTAATATATAAGGATATTAAGAAGGCTAAATGAAGAGAGGCAAATTAGAAGCGATTGAATTTAGAAAGAGTGATGAGAGTCATCAAAGACACCTAAAAAGGAAGAGCAAAAACACAAAAATAGTTTACAAATCATATAAAAGAAGATCATATAGTGGAAACCTCAAGTCAACTTTGGCCTTCCAGAAATCCCAAATCAAGACTTTTAAGATTATTTATTATTTTTCTTATTCTATTTCATTGTCGTGGATGTCAATTCTAAATAGTTGTGCTATGAACATGATTATGGAATTCTAAATACATATTAAGGTTTATTCTTGAATTATTTTTTTTACTTTTATCTTGTTGAATTCAATATAGTATTGCTTTATGGGATTTGATAAACTCATACTTAATAAGAAATCGAGAGATTGAATCAAACTTATCTATGTTAAGTTACACAATGAGAGTTAGTATGTTAATTAGATTTAAAATATTAGGTTAATAAGCAATTGATAGAGATCTTAATTGTGAGTTAGTTTTCCATAGGATTGCTTCAAATTCAATTAAGTAGTTAGGAGCATTTTTTAGAATCAAAAGATTTTAACTCATTTGTTATCTATTTTAATTAGGATTACTTAGTTAGATCTTAAGAGAGGGCAATTAAAATCTTTAAATATCTAGGATCTAGCATAATTGAATTATTAAGGCAAAGGATAACAAAACAATGATAGAATAACTCCTAAGTTTCCATTTGATTAACTTAGCTCTTATTGCAATCTTTACTGGTTCAATCATTCAGTTTTATTAATTTAGTTGATTTTAGTTATTTTATTTTAATTTTTATTAATTCAATCTTTTATCACATTAGACAAAGTGCATTCAAATTATTAAGTGACTAATCCAATCCTCTGGGGAATGATATCTTATGCACTATAATATACGATCCGTATACTTATGGTATTGCATACATTTAAACAAGCAACAGACTTGATAATATTAATGCCTATTTTCTTTTAAAAAAAATTTTCTACACACTGACATTGGTTAATAAGGCAATTTTGGAATTCTTTAATAAAGATAGAATATTGGGGAATTCAAGAAAAGACTTTTATTTGCCTTATTCATAAGGTACAAGTCCCTAACTCAATAAAATATTGTTGCAATACCATATACAAAGTTATCTCCAAGCCAATTACTGACAAATTTAAAACAATAATGGCTCAATTAGTTAATCCTTCAATACGTACTTTTATTAAAATGGGAAATTAGGGATAACATCTTGTTAGCTTAAGAATGTTTTAAAAATTATAATAAGAAGCAATCAAGTAAGAAATGTGTTATAAAGATAGACTTCCATAAGGCCTTTGATTCATTGAATTAGAACTTCATCTTGAGCTCTCTAATTCATTTTGGATTCCTTGCTAAATTCATTCATTGGATTGAACAATATGTTATTACAACCTCCTATAGTGTTTTATTTAATAAAAAACCTTCTAATATTATAAAGGGAGGTAAAGGACTTAGGCAAAGGGATCTACTTTCACCTTACCTCTTCATTCTAAATATGGAGATCTTAATCAGGCTTATTAAGAATGTGGTTAACTAAAAGAAGAATTTTAAATTCCATTCAAAATGTAAAAACTTAAAAATCGCTAAACTATCTTTGCAAAGAATCGAATTATCTTCTGTAAAGTAGATCCTAACTCATTTAATGCTCTTATGATTGCTCTGAACACCTTTAACAAGTTATAAGGCCTCTCCATCAACAAAGTTAAAAGCCAATTGTTCATTTCATTTGGTGATCAAAGTCTATCCAACTGGACCACTTGTATAATAGGTTTGAGAGGCTCTAAGTCCCTTTTACTTACTTGAGGATTCCTATTTTTTTTAAAATGCCCTCTTATTATGTAACATGCCATCACCGATGTTAAAGATGATATAGCAAATTTGGATCGAGTTGTGATTTTGTACATGTAATTCAGTATACATACATAAAATGGCCTCTATACAGATATGAAAAGTAATTGCTTTACAAATGCACCAGACAGTGCGTGCACTCGTGACAATTCCCGGCCTTTGAGTCTTTGTGAAAAGTGTGAATTTATGTGTTTTCTGCATAAAATTAAACAGTAGGTACCGATGAGATTTTCAGTATTGTGAAGGACTGTCCAATTGACACTTCAATTAAAGATATGATTTAGGAAATTTGTTTTAACATGAGCTATTGAATTTGGAAAGATTTATGAAAGTCTAAGTAAATGAATTGATTGAATTGAAAATTGCTAGGCATGAAAGTGAGTGATTCTGAAAGATTTGAATCTCAATTCAGTCCCTAAGGGTCGAAATTTCTGAATTGAAATATTAAAGTTATAAGAATTGGTGTGAGGGCAATTTGGGCAAGATATTTAAGAGTATAAGGCTTAAGGTTAAAGGAAGGGGGCAAAATGGACTTTTCATAATTCGTAAGGGTATAAAAGGGGAAATTAGGGTTTGAGAATGGGAAAAAAGGGAGGAACCGTGGAAGAAGAAGAGGAAGAGAAGAAGAAATTGATTTTCGAAAAAATCATGAAGAGTTTGAAGGTTTTTGAAGCCAAATTCAAGTAAGTTTAAGTTTCTTTCCTCTTGACTAGTTGATTGATTCATGTTTTGAGTGATTATAGTTAAAGAATGGGTTATTGAGATGTTGGGTTTATAGAGTTTACGATTTTAGTTAATCTTTGATTTTTGTGAGTGTGTTTGGTTTGGAAATGAGTTGGAAATTGGAGTGTGAGTGATGTTGTAATGTTTAGATGACTTATGTGTTGAATAGATCGGAAGAATTGGATTGAAATGGTTGAAAATCAGGATTCGAGGGAGGAGACGATCTCACATTTCGTGACGTGCTCGTGCGCACGTCACGGCGCACGCAGGCTCGCACGTCGCGATGCGCGCAAGGGCACACGCTGCGACGCAAATAAGGGAGCATGTTGCAGCGTGCATTTATGCCCTCGCCGCGGCGAGGAATCCTTTTCCTGAATGAGCATGCTTTGGTTTTTAAACCATAACTTTTTGCACAGATTATCAAAGGAGATATTTGCTAATTAGAGGCATTGGTCTCCTCGTTATGAAAGAGGGAAGTGTTGAATCCATCTTTAAAGGTTTTAAATTTGGGATAGAAGTTGAGTGTAAAATATGGTTATATGTTGGAAATTAACTTTTGGATTTCTGAAACAAATTGACTGATTTGAGTATCAATTGAGTTCTGATATTTAGGGATGTTATTGACGGGAAAATTTTTGGGATAGTGTCAGGAATGTCACGGAAGTGCATGATACGTATTTTTTGTAAATTGCTACATAAGTTTTATTTCTGATTGGGCAATGTGTAAAATAGAGTGTTTGAATTATGATAGAGGAATTTGGAAAGCCAGCCCACCGACATTGCTGAGACTTCCAGGCGTTAGCGCGGAAGCCAGGTGAGTGACCTAGATGGTTCTCCAATTATTAAGTGTTATTATGATTTAGTGATTTTAATTTTCTGGCGTATAATGGTGGGACAGTGCTAATTGTGAACTCCGGACAGAAAGTCCGGAGTATCGAATTGATATGATATAGAAGTGTTATGGGTATGTGAAATTGTGATTGTGTTTTTGATGTGACAAATTGTGAATCAATTATCAGATTGTGATAAATTGAAAATGAGTGTGATATATGAATACGTAAATAAAGTGATTGAATTGTGGCACATGACGTTCATACATGAACGTAAATTCAGTTAATGATAGTTATGACCGAAGCAGCCACTGATTAGGGCTTTTAGCTCAATGTTATAATTGGGCCTCGAGCCCCACAGTTTCTGAGCCTCTGGCTCGATGATTAATGAGCCCTTAATGGGACAGTTTCCGAGCCTCTAGCTCGATGATTAATGAGCCCTTAATGGAACAGTTTCAGAGCTATAAGCTCAACGATTAATAAGCCCTTAATGGGACAGTTTCAGGGCTACAAGCTCAACGATTAATGAGCCCTTAATAGGACAGTTTCAGAGCCTCTGGCTCAACGATTAATGTGCCCTTAATGGGACAGTTTCAGAGCTACAAGCTCAATGACTTATGAGCCCTTAGTGGGACAGTTTTAGAGCCTCTGGCTCGACGATTAATGTGCCCTTATAGGGACAGTTCAGACGCTTGGTCACAACACTGAAATAAATTAAAAATGTGTTACATGCTGCAATCATTTTAATATGTTTGATTGAATGATAGGCAAAATGCCATACACTAGTGTGAAAACAGTTATGGGGTACATCTAATTATAGAATATATGGCAAATTGTGATATGCTTAGCGTTGTATGAAATATTAGAGCTGTTGACCAGTGTTGCCACCGATTAAAGCTTTTAGCTCAACGTGCGAAAATGAGCTTCGAGCTCGCGAATGATTTAGGGCCTTAGGCTCAACGTATAGTGAGTCCCTTATCTAGCATTGGATAAGGGTCAGATATCATTGAGCCCTTCGATGGGACAGTTTAGGTACTCGGTCACAACCAAATGATAATAAATGGTAAGCGAGTGAAATATGTTTGTATCAAAAATGGGATGTTGGAATGTGGATTTCTGTAAATGTATAAATGGGCAATCTTGAGAAAGTGTATTATGAGATAAAGTTAGATCTATGTGGATTGTAAAATGAGACCAAATAGACAGAGATGTGAATATATGTTATAAATTGTTTCTGTATATGAGTGAGGGGACTATCGATGATGGTCACTCATTGAGTTTGCAAAAAATCATCCAAAATTTACAATTGTTTTTCAGGACTCAGAATAATAGCCCGTTAGGTAACGGGTGTATAGTGATCGCAGAGTGACAGAAGAGGACGGGACCAATTGCGTCTGCATTAGTGTGAGGATTTTGATTTATATTATGATGTTTGTATATGAGGACCCTCGAGGTCATCACTTTATTTACCGGTCATGTTTTGTAAGTTTTGTTTTCCGCAACGTACATGTAAAGTAAGTGTATGTGTGTGTTAAAGGAAAATTTTATACTGTGATTTGACTGAGTGTTGTATCGCGCCACCCTCGTAGGGCACAGACTCGGACATTACTATCGATGTCGGGTCCGGGTCTTACGAGAGTGGGGGTGTTACATATTATGAACTCCATCCACTAGTTGAACGGAAAAGAAAATTAATAACAAGTTGGTATAATAGAAGCTTCTCTCTTATAGGAAGAATCCAAAGAGTCACTTCAGTGTTGGAAAACATCCATGCATATTGGTCTTCCTATGCAATGTTTGTTGAGATATGGAGCCTGATAAAATGTTCTGGACTTTACACTAGGCTCACATTTGCGGATCCAACTCCAGGAGCAATACGTTATGTCATTTTGTATTCCATTTTCCTAGTGTATCGTGTTATTGAAAACATTCATAGTGAAAAAATAAAACCTTAGCTGTCGTGAATGTAGCCAAAATTTTGGTGAAACACATAAATCTATATGTTTCTTTATTTTTCGCACTGTTCTTTGATTATTGTTGTTGGGACCCGATCTTGGGAACCGGATCCCAACCGGAAAGCGGAAACTGAAAACGAACGGAATTCGGAATCGAATGCGAATCGAATCAAATACAAAGCGAACGAATTAATCAACCTGAACAAACATCGACATCCGT
>JANTNU010000009.1:5663838-5674965 GCA_024752395.1 Erythroxylum havanense
TCACTTGACTCTTGTTCTGATTCACTGGAGTCATCAAGCTTTGATTCTTCAATCTTTAATGCTTTTGATGACTTTCTCCTATTTTTTAGTCTTGTGATTCTTCTGTCCGGCCTTCAGTGCTATTGATTTCTCCCGTTTGGGCTTGTCTTTAGCATCGAACCCAACTTCATGAATCTTCAGCGATCCAAGCAACTCGTCAAGCTTTAACACGCTCAAATCCTTTGCTTCCTGCACCGCAGTAACTTTTGATCTCTATCTCTTTAGAAGACTTCTTAAGATCTTACGTACATCATCTTGGTTATCGTATGTTCTTCCGAGAGCTTTCAATCCATTGATGATTGTTTGAAATCTTCCAAACATTTGATCAATAGATTCTTCATCTTTCATCTTAAATAGCTTGTATTGGTGCATAAGAATGCTTATCTTGGATTCTTTGACTTAGTTTGTGCCTTCATGAGCACGTGTCCCACATCTCCTTTGCAGTATCGCATCCATGAATTTTGTCGTACTCACTTCTACTTAGGGCACAACTTAAGAAAAATTTCGCTTTAGAGTTTAGTTAGAATTTTTCCTTTTGATCAGTCGTCTATCTAATCCGTGGAATAAGATTTCCATCTTCATTTACTGGTGTGTATGGTCCATTCTCTATCACGTCCCAAGGTTATTCTTGATAATTTTGTAATAAGATCTCATGAGACATTAATTAAACTTCAAATAGGCCCTGAATTAATATTATTAATGACAACTTGAAAATCATGTGTCTAAAACATAAAAAGAACAAAGGAATAATGAAGAAGAGTTAGTTCTTAATCAACTGCATGCCTAATTTTCGACTAAAATATATTGTTTTTTTTCATGAGTGTAGGAGGAAGTTAGCAAAAAGCTTCTATTTTACAATTAAATTGTAGAAAAATGAACGATTCACATTTTTTTAAAATGCCCCTAAACATCTGAATATATAATGTCAAAAGAATTGTAAATCTTGGATTCAACTAGAGGAAGAGATAATTTAGCTAACTTCCTAAAGTACACAAAACGCATTTAAAGGAAGGACTAGAAACCGTAGCAGAAGACATATTTTTTCTTTTATTATTTGAGAAAATTTTTGAGCATTAGGATGTCCTAACGTAGCATACCAATATTTAAACAAATTAGACTTAATTAACAAATTTCCGATTATAATTTTTAGAAGCTGGTGTAATCCACCTTAACACGAGCTTTTAATATGATTTCCTTGCTTTCCTGCTATTTAACCAAGAAATAGTTATGAAGAAATTCAAAAAAACAATTATTGTCCTTTGTAAATAGTTTAACTGATAGTAATAATTTAGAAATCTTTGGAATGTGAAGAATATTCCTAGGAACCAAACTTTGATTATTTAGACAGGAATACAGAGCATTACTAGTATGAGATATACACAAAGCTTGACCATTAACAACCTTTATTTGAGACTGCATAGTTATTATAAAAGAAAGTATAGTTGGCATAACGCATAAGCATCAAAGAATGATTAGTTAGCGTTTATAAAGGAGGCACTATAATGGGAGCCAAGTCCATACGAGGAGTAGTATTATAACTTACGAACGAAGTTATATTTACTTGAGGTGAGGAACAAAAGTATTGCCTTAGTGCATACATTTTCTTAACACCTCACTGTAATGTGGTTATGATATCCACCAAATTGACGTTTATGCTTACTGTTGGAGTTCTAAAAGTTTGTTGGATTCTCAATAGAGGAGCACCAGTGCTTGAGGGCAATCAGGGGTGGATCCAGAAATTTTTTTGAGTAGGAGCAAAATTTTATTTTTAATGAGAGCAAAATTTTAATAAGAGTAAAATTTTATCCTTTTAATGAGGGCAAAATTTTAAATAATAATTTTTTTATAAAAGATTTGTTGGAGGCTGGAGTCCGCCTCTGAGGGCAATAGGCAAGATTTGTCATATGTGATTCTTGATAGTTTTGTAATAGGATCTCATGAGACAAAAACAAAGATTTATCATAATTATCGCCATTGCTTGCTTAAGATAAAGAACACCAACTTGTTTAACACTACAAAAATTCAACCTCCTAGTAGTAGTGGGTGGTATGAAAAACTCGAATTCAAATACAAAACCTTGCAAGTTACTGAAATCAAGGTAATTTTCTGGTAGAAGATGATTGCTTAATTGAGTTGGCCAAAACTAAACTTTGTCCGTTCCATAATTGTCACCAAAGCCATCATTTGTTATTCGCGTATATAGCTTCCCAAAAGATAATGAAAAACAATCGTATAATTAAGACAAACGTTCATGTAAAGGCAATCTGGACAATAGCTCCCCCAACACGTAAGGCAGTGCTAGCCAGCTTGTTACACGACAAATTTTTTTTTGTTACAGCAGAAGAAGAAACAACACATTAACGACTAAATAAAACTTCTTGCGAATCCGTGCGTAGATGGTGACTTCAACCAGGAGGGGGCACGCTAGAGGCGTTCTACAGGTGCTCCTGTCGAACCCAAATGTGCCAAAAAATTAGCACATTGATTACCCTTACGTAAGACATGAGTGAGTGTACAGTAAAAAGTCCTGTCCAGAAGAGATATAATATCTGAAATGAGATGAGCCATAGGATAAAAGGTCAAAGTATCGGAAGGAAAGAAGAGACATCTCAGTCACGAACGTTTTTACGTGCACCTGTCATTCATACAAGGTTACACCTATCAATCCCATTTGTCGCCACCTTAAAATTTCTGGTTTCTTACGTTGTATATATGATTTGCGTATGCAAAGTATTTCTCTCTGGAATTGACCTGTTCCTTGTCTATAGTTAAGCTAACGAAAACGAAAACAGTATTAAAAAAGAGGAGGAGAAATGACTGAAATACTCCGGAAATTGATGCCTTTGAATTTAAGACAAAGAGAAAAGCGCCAAACCAACAATTCATCAATCGTAATTTACTAAGACACTAGGAAAAACAAACCTTGTTTAAAAGATGTAAAGTACAGGATCTGCTTGGTTTACGTTTGTTTTCATTTGGTTATTCAATAAATAATTCAGGAGGGGATGGTCGGTGCTTTGTCTAAAACCAGCGGCTAAACCACTGATTTACAATACTAATGATAGGGAATCGTCCAACCTCGTAGTCAGATAGGAGTTGGTTTAAACAATTTCTATATTATTTCATATGCATGTTAGTCAACTACTAATAACGTGCCAAGCATTATTAACCCAATCCCAATGCCAATCCCACTTGTGTTATATAATTGCAAAAATTTTCTTTTCCCTCTTATTTAAAATAAATATCGTTTTAGAGGGACGCACATTTATTTAAAAAGTTGATGAAATATTTAATATACTTTTATTAATTACATATTTAAGTGTCCTGAAAATATAATCTGTATAATTAAGATGTAAGAAAATTAAAGGATAATTTTAGAAATAAAATTGTAATCATGTATAAAAAGTCACGAATGATACTTATTTTAAATAATTAAAATTTCTCTAAAATAATGTTTATTTTAAACAGAAAGGAGTATTATGTTTTGGGGTACTAATCAGAACTAACTTTTCTCCTTAAAAAGAAGTAAAACTAGTTTTATGGGCTTTATCGCTCCTTATTTCCTGTGTTAAAACTGATCAATAGGAGGTAGGGAACATTAAATGGGTCACGAAGGCCGACTAACGTAATGTTTATCGTTTGGAAGACGGGCATTGAACTTTTATTGAGGTAAAAGCTTTAAACATCCATCACTGGACCGAATATCAAGGGCAGATACTCGAGGCTCAGTTACAAAGGAGAAAGCAGCATGTCTAGTCAAAAATCCAGTATAGGCCCAGCTCAATCACTCGACAATAGATCTTTAGGCTTCTTTGTTACTTTCCAAATTGGACTAAATATTTGCTTAGCCCACTGAGCTAATGTCAAATCTAATCGATTGTTACCTCTCCAAGTTTTTTAACTAGGGTCATGGTTTTGCTATCAGTAATGAACAGAGTTTTAGGCAACAAGCAAAAATATAACTATAAGCAAAATTTTTACGTTTTTTTATTAAGGCATCAAAATTTATACCGTTAAATAAAGTCACACTGTTGTAGGTTTTAGGTAACAAATTTTTTTCATAAGGCAACAAAATAAATAATTTTGCTTAAAATTTTGAAGAAAGGTAACAAAATAGTTTTAAACTATAACAACAATATTGAATGAATATAATAACAAATTGAATTTTTATTACGGTAATGAATTGAATGTTTTTAGGCAACAGTATGTAATAACAAAAATAAAAGTTTTTTCTTTTATTGGCAACAACATACATTAATTTTCATTAAGATAACAATATATAATACTGAAAGCAACCGTACAATATATTAATATATGTCCTAACATATGGACTGCCAAATGTCAATAACCAAAAGGCTACATTTATATAGGCTATCATATAGTCCATATAGATTTAATGAAATTCAACCACTAACATATTCAAAATACAATAGTCAAAATTATTAGCTAAAATATACACATATATTATCTTCCCTCAATCCATATGGAACAAAAGTGTGTCAACTGAAAAAAAAACTAATATATATAGGCACTTCAAAATCCCTGATTAGATTTATATCAAAACAACTATACTTGTAAACATGTTGATATATCTAAAGAATGAACTACAAACTACTTTATTGCAACCTCCATTTAATAAAGACAAATTAATGTAGTGCAAAACTAACAACACAATGATTCAATTCTTTTTATAAACAAAGTCAAAAAGCATAAACTTCTCAATCGATATTGGGTGTAATATATTTGCAAATGAAAAAAAAGCAAAAAAAAATGCAATTGAGGAAAAATAAGCAAAAATAATATGGAATTGATCTCAATGAAAAAGACAATAAGATGAACAACATTAAATTAAAGAACTTTGTCATATGATATTCTTCACGTTGAAATGTATGATTTGGAAGAATATAATATTTCAGAAAAATGCTTTAAAAATCTTCTCTATAATTAGAGTTTGGATATTAATAGAAAGATATCATACTAAAGAAAACACAAAGAAATGCAAGGGAGTACAAAAGATATGGACCTTGGTGTAGTTGCAGCCAATCATAAACTAAAAGTATTAAGGTCATATATAAAATAATAAATAAAGAAAAGATACCTTTTATATGTCGAGGCAAAGACGTGAAATTTTTATATGATTCCACCTTGAGGATAAGGGAATAAAACCATAATGTTAATCCACTAAGAATGTGAACAACTCACGTATTTTTATGTCATATCAAAGTACCTTAGTATCTTTCCAAATTAAGTTTCACCCTATAAGTAGAATGATTTTAATGTCGTTACTAGATTTTAGATCTATTTATTATATTGATTGGCAATATAATAAAGGATGTTAAAAGTTATAAGTAAATGTAACTTTAATAATGAACTACTTTAGAGTAAGAGAGAAATGAACAAAAGCTTTAGGATAGTTATCAAGCTTAAGAAAGAAACAAACAAAGTGAAAATTTTAACTTCATTGATTACTACATCCCAAGAATTATTTGTATAGATTTGAGTCTATAGAAAAACAAGAACACTATTAACACAATTCTTAAAAACTAAAAATCACTACTAGAATATAACTCTAATTTAATTACCAAAGTAAGGCTTATACTTTAAATAAACTTAGTATAGTGACTAACTAAGATGATAGCCAATGAAGAAGCAATTTCAAGTACCTAAAATGAAGGAGACGTGAGGAGAAAGAAAAAAATACATCTATAAACTCCCTATCCTTTTCCTCTGAAAATAAACCGAGTTCCTTCATTAATGGTACTTCCTAGATATTCTTAGATATTCTAAGGAATTTACTTCCTAGATATTCTTAGATATTCTAAATTCCATCCAGAAATTAAAAGTCTTAGAGACTGAATTACAATTCAATTTCTTTAGAACATTTGTAACACCATGTCTCTAGTTTCCTCCAAATCAAAAACCATCTCATTTGGAAATCTATAGTTCGAGATATAACCAAAATACCAAAGCATGCTTAGTGAAACCATACCAGTTACCATATTCCAGTACTCCTCAACACTTTTCATCCTAAAATTCATTAAACCCCATTAAATAAATTAAGTCATAGCCGTGCAACATAAACTCACAGCTGTGCAAGATTCACGAGCGTGCAACAAAAAACTCACACTCGTGCACAACAATGAAATTAAATCACGGCCGTCAGATTTCAACGCACGGCCGTCCACACCAAATCAGACCCATCCCACATTTTTCACCCATTCTCTCCCAAATGATTTCAAATGGCTATGATTTTTGGTAAAGATGTATATTAGTGTGTTACAAGTCCAATGATTCAAGAATCAAGTCATTTGGACATCGGCTGAAGAAGTTATAACAAAAAGGTTACAGGATGTTCAGAACAAACTCTTCCAAAAAAAACAGTTGAAAGTCTCATTCGTGCGTTAACTCACTGAAAATAGAACATATACGAACATTCACCAATTTATGCACTTTTCATTTTTTTGCATTCCTCATTTTCATTATCATCTTCATTTCGTCATAAACGTTTCATTATATCAAGTTTATAGCACAACTTCACCAAATCTTCATTTCATATCATTAAAGTCATTTAAACTTATCTCCATAAACACTTCACATGTTCATGCATGAACAGTAAAAACAACCATATATGTATTTCTCTAAACCATAACAAGGACATCAACTTTCGTGAACTCATATCCAAACAGAGTCTATTTCATACAGTTTTTAAACAATTTCTTTTTCACAAATCCATCATCTATTTCATTCATCACCGAAACTACACTTCTCAAACCCACTCATGTATGTATATATTTACACCTTAAAATATCATCAAAATCATTTAATTCATTCAGCAATAGTTCCAGCGATGAGAGGGAATCAATTTCACACAAAAAGAATAACAATTTGCTACTCGGTGATGAATAACTAGAAGAGTGTTTTGGTGATTCCAGTAAGAACAAATGCGATACAATAACCTTTGTTTACTCAAAACAAGACCATATGGCTATCTTGCATGTATTACAAGTGTCACTGTTCCATACTACCACATGTCAAACTAGAATTGGCTCAATTTCAACATTTTTCCTATTCTAAAAAATTCAAAATTCCAAAATTTACCAAAAATTCTGAAATATCCTAAATATACCAAAATTGTCAAATTACATTTTAATCGCATTAATAACTCAATTATACTCGACAAAAGTCAATGAATACATGTACAGTCATATTAATGTGCAAAACTCATTATTATCGCATATGCGTATGCCATATCATGCATAAGCATAAGTTGTATGTTCTAATTTCTCATGTTCACTATTTAAGTCTTATCATGGGTAACAGGATGTTACAATTCTCCCCTCTTTAAAGAAATTTCATCCTTGAAATTCTTATTTGATTGATCAGAAAGGAAAGGGTATGGTTAATTCAAACAAATTTTGCAAGACTCTATATGCCCATGATTAGTTCTCGTAATTTCTTAAGTAATTAATTCCTCAATGAAGTAATATTATTTCATGTTATTTTCAATTTCTCAATTGACTTATTTTCTCAAATGGCTTTCTCCATTCATACAATTTCCTCTTATTTCACATTGACTTATTGCAATGTCGAACCATTCTTACTAATTTCTCCACTCATTTCAATTTATTCACAAACTTATCTACATATGTTGGTAACACATTCATCAAATCAATTTTGTATCCCTTGAACATATTTGCATATAATGTAATGTGGTCCTAAGTTCTTCTCACATTAGCAAGAGTGTCGCCTCAAATTCAAGAATCCAATCACATAGTCGGATACTTTACATCAAACAAAATGCATACACTCTCAGTAGCATATTCTATATCTCATGCTTAAGTCTTCGTTGGGAATATAACTCCAATATTCTCTTTTAATTTATTCCATTTTCGTTTATTTCTAAAAGTAAACCATCTAATCTACTTAACCTTATTCAGACTAATTTTTCTTCTAAAAAAGATTTCTTGCTACTATCAACTATATTGTTTATCTAATCATTTTCAATCAATTATTCCCAGCATTGCTTATCGGACATTCTTAGTATCTCAAAAAGATCAATTTCAACTATTCATAACATCTCAATAAGATCAATTTATGTCATAACTTATATGATTAGAATATCCTTATAATAAGGCTCAATGAAGCATTAAGTAGATTCATTTACTCTTATACCTTGGTATATACCATCAAAGTCATTACATCTTATCTAGAGATGTATTTAAGACAATTCACTAATTAATAACTTATGCTCAGGATACCTTAATCTCATTTGATTTAGATTAATACTTCTCTTTTTGCACCTGTCCTCAGTCGTGGGGACTATAACTAACAAATATTCATATATCATATATTGCTTCCTATATCATCTCCACTTATATAATACTTATGTGCTCGATTCTCTCACTTATCATGGTGATCCATTATTAAATATGTGCCCACAAAATAACAAATTAACTTAACCATGACAACTTTTACATATATCACTACCTTTATCCCTTCTTCCAATTTCCATTTTATCGTCATAAATACGTATGTTCACTATCAATTCGGAATTATAGATACATGAATATCCTGAAATTCCAATCTCAATTCCATTAATATATTCTTATAGTGAATCATAACTCTTGCCATATTAATCAACAACCAGTTCAGTTCCAAGTTCATCTTCTTAGGATCATAATAATTTTTTTATTTCATTCTACTTGTATACTTTAATCTCATCATCTCCACTTATTTCTCCATTTTCCTCAACCAATCCACGATAATGTATTCACATCTATATCACATTCAGGGATATATTACCATCGTACAATATTGATGTCCTATTCCATAATACATCGGGCCCACTTTATTTAAAACTATTTCCATTCACAAGTGTTACAATAGCCACTTGGGCCCATTTCAGATTTAAAACACTTGCAATCATAAAGTTATTTCATTACCAAATCATAAACATACACTTTATACAATTCTTGCATAATATAATTTAAAAACATAAAATCACTGAAGACATATGTAGGTGCAAACTGATCCCGACCCTTAATCCATATCTGATCTCAGTGGCTATACTCCACTTAGCCTAACTGAAAAATTCCTCAAAATCTGAAAAGCCACATTGCAATTTTTTATGAGTTTTGCTAACTCAATGAGTGAACTATCATCAATGATTTCATTCAGGTCAAATACACAAAATCACATATCTCACATATATTCATTTAGATCATGAATAATTTAGTACTCACATCATTATGGCATATTATGTTACCATTGCGAATTCAGAACAGATATTTACAAATACAAATGCAAATGGGACACCAGATTTGTTGTTATTATTGTGACCAAGTGCCTTTCACACACATATACAGATACTAGTCCATTGGGCTTAGTCAGAACAGAAATCACGAAGCGAAACTTTACATGTAAGTGCTTTTATACTGGCTACTCCGCTCACAACGCTTTTATCTGAGCATGCATTTTATGAAATGCACCAAATATAGAATATGCCATGTATAATAGTCACATGTGCTGCACAATCAGAATCTCATAATCATCGGACCTATGTCTGGTATTCAACTTTCGTTAAGAATACAAATATCATTCATAATTTCACAGCAATCAGAACACTTCTAATACATTCCCAAATATTAACTCCTTTGACTTTAAGTTCGAAATTTAAAAACAAATCACAAACAATTAATATTTGGATGTCAAACAAATTCATTCAATCCTAAGAAAAATAATCTAGGTTGACTCACAGTACGCTTCAATATGCTATTGCTTGGATTATCCGGCAATGTCTGATTGACGTCCAATGTGCTACTCTATATCATACAAAACACATTTACAAATATCACACTTTTGCAAAAATGTATAAGCATGCCTTTAGGCACATATATGTATATCAAAAATGCACAATGCATGTTCAATGACAATCCTGGGTATCTTATCAAATTCTTATCACCATATCATTCAAATATCAAAGCCTCATAAATATAATTTATACTTAGGGTTTGGACCACAATAAAATAGTGTAAAGTTAATTTCATAACTTAATTGATCATTTTAGACTTTTCTAACAAGATGCTTCCGAGTCAAATTTGCATATTCATTCTGATAAGGTAAAAGACATAATTAGGCACACTTCCTTCTATAAAATTTTTCTTTAATGTCTTACGTTTCTAATGATACTAAAATCATTTAAGTTGGTTCAAAATTTTGAAAGTTATTCTCCAAATATTTTCGGATTGTTCTCATTCTGAAACAATACACTTTACTCAACTTCCATCCAGAAATTGAAAGTCTTAGAGACTGAATTACAATTCAATTTCTTCAAAAAAATGTAGGCCCATGTTTTTAGTTTACTCCAAATTAAAAATCATCTCATTTGAAAATCTACAAATCAAGATATAACTGAAATACCAAAGTATGCTCAGTGAAACCATACCAGTTACCATATTCCAGTACTCCTCAACACTTTTCATCCTAAAATTCATTAACCTACATTAAATAAATTAAGTCATAGCTGTGCAATATAAACTCATGGCTGTGCAAGATTCACGAGCATGCAACAAAAAACTCACACTCATATATACCAATGAAATTAAATCACGGCCGTGAGACTTCAACGCATGGCCGTGCACACCAAATCAGACCCATCCCACGTTTTTTACTCAATCTCTCCCAAATGATTTCAAATGGCTATGAGTATTGGTGGAGATGTAAATTAGTGTGTTACGAGTCAAATGGTTCAATAATCAAGTTATTTGGATATCGGGTGAAGAAGTTATAACGAAAAGGTTAAAGGATGTTCAGAACAAACTCTTCCAGAAAAGCAGTTGAAAATCGCGATCATGTGTTCACTAGTAGCACGATCGCGACTTGTGACTATCAACAACAGTGTCGCGCAACTTGTAATCTTCTTTCTTCTCTTTTTCACCGAATATTTCTCCTTCTTCTGCTTCCATTTTTTCTAGATTTCTCATTCCTATCTCATTCAATCTATGACTCCATTATTTTCTCCTCTTTTTGACTCCCATTACAGTTCAAAAGCATCCACAACAGATCAAAATTCAAGATTACATACTAACA
>JANTNU010000009.1:5728251-5745326 GCA_024752395.1 Erythroxylum havanense
ATACTAACAATATATCACAAATAATAATTTCTCATCAAATCGAATTTCACTAAATCCCTTCATTTAATAATCATATCCTATACAATAAAATCCTCAATTTATTCCAACCAAATTAAAAATCATCAGACTAAAACCTCAAAATAATTTAAACATGCTTATTACGAATCGGGGCCCAACATAATGTGATTAAAAAACAACAAAAAAGAAGAAAAGAATATGGTACCAATATATGTATATTTGTAACCAAGTTTCATGAAATCTCTTTTAGTAATTTTTTTTTCAATTTAACCCATTTTATTATCCCAATCATACCATGCCTAGGCCCATTACAATCTTTAAAGAGTTCTTGATTTTTTATTTTATACATAAGTGGTGGAGTTATGATAATATTGCAAGCCTATGATAAGAGTTTTACTATGCATTGATTGAGAGTCTTAACACTTTTCACCCTAAACACTTGAGTGCATTGAGTGAAATCTTGGTGAGGGTGTAAAGGCTTATGTTTTTTATTTTAATGCCATTATTGATGTGATTACTATGAATATTGCTTAGGAACTTAATTTTAGGATAATTTGATTCTAATTTTATGTTAATTTGATTTAGTATGACATGATGATTTATAGTATGAATGGAAAGGTCAAAATTAATGGAGGGTAGATGTTGTAAGATTTATAATTTTGATTATGGTTCGCTTGAGAATAAGCAAAAGTTTCAGTATAGAGATGTTTGGTTGATCTTTTATTGTATATTTGGTACTTAATTTGCTCTAAGTGTGTTTATAAGTTATAATTACCTTTACGGACTAAATGGAGAAGAATTTGGATGAAAAAATGACATAAAACAAAGATTTGAAGCAAAGAATGGATACACGATCTTCCATAAACTTGTCTTCCTCCTTCTCTTCTGTGACCGCTAGGCTTTCACCAGCCAACCGGATCATCACTGTTGACTACTCGGGTACAGCTGCCAAAGCGAGCACTGCAAACGGCTTAGGAACAGTAGGACGAGCGATGTCCTGTTTAGAAACAGTAGGCCGAGCGACATCCGCGCTGGCCTCTCCTTTCTTTTCCTCCCTCCTTGCCTTCGAGGAGGGTCTAGCAGCTTTGCGCCAGCCTCTGGCAGGGTTGGAGGACCTGGCGAAATCGTCGAACCTGGCCATGGCTGCACAACAATAAAAGCAGGTTAGAAATCAAAACCAATACTTACAAATACAGTAAATAGTTCAACCGCAAAGAGTCAACCAAAGGGGGCAGTTTCTTCTCCTAGCCCGCTAATTCAGGGCGGGGGCCGATTAGGAATGAATCGACCGAGGTCCCCCCACGATATCCCAGAATGAGATGACCGAAGTCATACCGACCGAGCCTCTTAATGCGATCGACTACCTCCCACTCTTCTCTAGTAAGAGACAGGATCGACGCATCGTTCTATCGCTAGACTAGAGGATATCTCCATAGTTGGGACTCAAAGGAAGATCCCGAAGGCCTCACGAAAAAGTATTTCGTCCACCAAACATTGATTTTTGAAGCCATTCCGGCCGGGCGATATCGGACATCTCTATACTGCAGAAGAGAGATCCCGGCCCCAGAGCTTGAACTCTGATTCATTCTTAAAAAATGGCGCAGGATGTCAACCGAAGGCGGACAGTCGAACTGATGGCATAGTAAGGCCGAATCGTTAATGAACCTCTATCCATTCGGAAAAATTTAGCTTGGCCTCAATTGGTAGGTGACACACACCTCGTCAATGATCAGGGCATGCGGAAGCTTCATGCCACCCACCAAGAAAAAGCTGTCAGACACAGCAAAATACCCTCCCAAATTGTTGTGGATCCGTTTGCCCTCGAAGGTCAGCCTAGGTCCCCAGCACAAAGGGATATTATTCCTAATAATTGACCGATTCAACTCCCCCACAGTCATCGTTGATTCTTCTTTAGGTGGCTCCTCAACGACCAGCCCATCCTTCCGGTCACTCACCGTGACTCCCTCAATGCCTCTCACCCTTGGCATCGCCACTGCTTCCGCCACTACTTCCATTGGTCCGACTAGTTGGGAGGCCCTCTCGGTGGTTTCATCCCTAGGGCTAACCCCACTTCTAGAACTGGTTGACGACATTCTTACAAAGAGGAAACTTAGAGGAAGAAACGAGTAAAAAGGACATACCTATTTGGTGATTGAGTTTGGGAATTTGGACAGTGGTTGAAAGAAAACTCCAGAGACTGTAAGCAAGAAGGTGCAAATGAAAGCAGAATGAAAGCCGGAGAACAAAGCAATCGTGAAGAAAACCTGTAGTCTGTCGATACTGAGTACTTATAGGAGATCGGTCGAATGGACGTCCTAACCAACGCTTCACACATGGAGAACATCCAAGTCGAACGCGGACACATGGCAGAATCTGAGCTGGGGTAAATTAGGGTTATTAGAAATCTGGAACAGCGCAGCAGTTAAAAGGACGCACCTGACAGTTGCACAACAGTCAAAAAGACGTACATGACAGTCTGTCAGAAAGCGTGAACCGTCAATAATGATCATACCTAGTGTTTCATTTAAGCTTTGACGTCCAATTGATCGGCCCTACCACTACACTCGCCTGATTGACCTCATCGTTGCACCCGGTTGACCTGCCATATCGTTATAGCCGATCAATCGGTTCTGTCATTACCCTCGATCGATCGATCGGGCCTAGCACGAGCTGCCTTGGAGACACGCTATATGATCATTATGTACTCCTTCGACCCTTCTCCTAGGTCAGACTCGAGGAGTAGGAGGGCTTATGGTTAGGTCGGCTGTGCTAGGTCAAGGCCCAGGTCCACGTGTCCAAGGCCCATTCGCAGGTGGAAACTTCCCATGCATACGTAGAGACCTACGTAAAGACCTAAACCTAGCATCTATTCCATATATAAGGTACTACTTTGCCATGATACAGGTACGACATTAGAACCCTGAGATTTTTTGTTTACAGCCACAAAACCCTTTACCAAAAAGACTAACTTAAGCGTCAGAGGGGCCTGCCGGCTATCAACCCCCAGCGTGCCTTGTACTGTTTTGCAGGTTTTTTTTGCTAAAGACAACCGATCTCATGGATCCAAACGGTAGCGTTCTGCCTCACCAGAATCAGGCAGAACCAGAAACATTTTTGGGACACAAATTTTGCAATTTCAATGGGGGTGAATTCCAAGCTTTATCAAAATATTTGCACAAAATGGTATTACGTAATGTATAGTCCACGTCTTAAAACGTCAAAACAAAATGGTTCTGCTGATCACAAATATAGGCACATTATTGGAACTAGCTTGTCATTATTATATCAACCTTCTGTTTCACATTTATATTGGCCATATGCTTTTGACACAATCGACTATATCATCCATCGATTACCTGCCCTATTGCTTAACTAATAGCCAAAGCCCTTGTTTTAATTTACTTCATCGACAACCTAATTATAATGAACTTCAAATCTTTCATTGTTTATGTTAACCATGATTACATAAGTATCGTAAAATTAAGTTTGAGTGAAGTTTTGCTAAATGTGTCTTTCTTGGATATAGTAAAATACATCAACGATATTTTTGCATAAACTTAGAAACTAACAAAATCATTATCTCACGACATGTATTTTTTGATGAACAGATATATCCATTTAAAGTTGATAGTGTTGGCATCAGTTTTAGCTCTAATCTGACAATAATATTCTGGCCTCGTATGCCCCTTCTACACAGACAATAGCTCACGAGGCCCACCTATATTACTTGGTCAACCTCGGACATAAACAAAAACTCTTCTCCTTCGCAACCTGTCGCATATTGAACCAAGTGACTCTGCACCTTCATCTCCTTCTACCCCTTTTCTCCAAACATAGATGAAACTTGACTCTCCTTGCTTATTCCATCATAACTGATGCGGATCGGAAAAGTATTACAATACTTGGAGCAATGGGATAAAAACTACACCTAGTAGCAGTTTCATAATTATGAGGCCAATTCGAGCCTTCAAATTGAAAATTTTACTATTTTTGATAATTTTTTATTTTGTAATTATTTTTTATAGAGAATTAATTTTTGACGCATCGTTTTGGGCTTCATTCTTAGTAAATTTTGGGTTTTTAGGAATGCTTTCAATTTTTGGACATAATTAAGGTTTTTCTTGTATCTTTGGGATTTCTGCCTATATAAAGGCATTTTAGCTCCAAGTCAAGATAGTTTTTGGTTAATAAAATAAGAATACTCTTTCTTATAGTTCTTTTTTTTCAATATTCTTTTGTGAATCAACGAAATTGAAAGAGTCTTATATTCCTACCAATCGTGAGCAATTCAACAAGTCTATAGAAGGCTTCCGCTGCGTCAGTTGATATCAGAGCCAGTTTGTTCCTAAACTTATAGTGAGAGGAAGAGTAGTTCGCCAACAACCTGTAGATGAAGTATACGAGTGAGACAACATACGACAGATGGAGCAATGTCTAGCTGAGCAGTTTAATCAACGCATGAGACAGATGGTGGAGCATATCAACTAAAGGTTTGCTAAACTTATAGGAGGCCATAACCAACTGGGGAGGAGAGATTGCTACCAGGAGGAAGAAAACAAGAGCATTGAATCATGTGGTAGTGAAGGGGAGTATGAAGAAGTTCCTCGTAGATGTCGCAAAAACAACGGAGCAGAGGATAATTGGCATTAGGAATCAGGGATACGAACTGAAATTCTTGAGTTCTATGGAAATCTCAATCCAACAAAGTTTATGGACTGGTTGATAGCGACCGAGGAGATCTTGGAGTTTAAGGAGGTCTCAGAGAATAAAAGGGTGTCTCTTGTGGCTGCTAGGTTCAAAGTCGTAGCTGCAGCATGGTGGAAGCAGTTAAAGATGACTCGTTAAAGACAAGGAAAAAGTAAGATTAGTACCTGGGAGAAGATGAGAAAAAAATGCATGAAGTATTTTTTTCATACGTTTATCACAGACCGTTGTATCAAAGGTTGTAGAATCTAGAGTAGGGCAATGAGACAATGGATGAGTACACTACTGAATTCTATCAGTTTCTCGTTTGCAATGAGATATAGAAGACAAAGGACCAGCTCTTTTCAAGGCACATTGGTGGGCTGTGAGAACAGATCTAGGACATGGTAAACATGTTCGACCCCTTGTTAGCAGCTCACTAATGGGCCTTGATAGTTGAGAGACAAGTTTGACGATAGGGGAGAATTTCTCTTATGAGTCCTAACCACTCAATCAATGTGAATCACACGTCAAGTAGTAGAGCAAACAGGCCAACAAATCAAAATGGTGGGCAGAATAGAGTTGCTACCATTGTGAATCTAGCCAATAGAGTAACTGGAGGGGTTATTCGTTATTTTGGATGTGGCAAACATGGTCATAAACAATCTAAATGTTGAAAAAAAGTAGCAAAAAAGGCACTATTTATGGATTCCAAAGAGGGAGATGATGAAGATGCAATCACTAGAGCATAACTAGACTTTGACACCAAGGAGTATATAGAGGAAGGGTAAGTTGAAGGAGATACAGGTACTGCTTTAGTAGTCAGATGGGCATGCTTAACCCTTAAAGTTACTGTCAACGATGATTGTCTACACAATCTATGGTAAGATTTTCCACTTTGTCATTGATGTTAGTAGTTGTAAGAATATAATACCTGTAGAAATTATCCAAAAATTGTATTTAAAAACTTAAAAACACCCATACACCATATAATATGGCTTGGTTAAAGAAGGGTAATGATTTCATAGTGTCTTAATGTGCTTTGGTGTCCTTTTCTGTGGATCCTAAATATAGAGATTCTGTATGGTGTGATGTAGTTGTCATAGATGCTTGCCATTTGTTTTTATGGAGACCCTGATATATGATAAGCAAGTGGTACATGATGCTAACATGTACAGTTTGGTATTTAAGGAAACGAAGATCGTACTATTGCCTGGTAAAGGGGTAGAGAAGAGTAAATCGACGGGCATAATACTAACCTATTATCCTTGGCTAGATTTGATGAAGTATTGTAGGCGTCAGAAGTGTTGTATGTATTGATCAGGAAGGAGGTTGAACCAGATGTGATTACAACACAGGCAATCGTCGAACTCCTTAATGAATTTAGTGACATGTTTCCGAGCGAGTTACTTGATGTTTTGAAACAATTACATGATATTCAACACCAAATTGATCTTAAACTAGGAGTTTTGTTACCAAACTACCTCATTATAGAAAGAGTTCGAAGGAGCACAAGGAGTTATGCAATCAAATGGAGGAGCTATTGGTTAAAAGTCATATGCATGAAATTCTAAGCCTTTGCGCAGTGCTAACCTTATTAACACTTAAGAAGGATGATTAATGGCGTATATGTGTGAATAGTAAGGCCATCAATAAAATCACTGTGAGGTATCCATTTCCAATTCCTCGCTTTGATGATTTATTTGATCAAATTAGTGGTGTTATTGTATTTTCTAAGCTGGACTTGAAGAGCAGTTATCATCATATTCAAATTGGGCCTAGTGATGAGTAGAAGATAGCCTTCAAGACACAAGAAGGGATGTATGAATGGTTGATAATGCCATTTGGTTTATCTAATGCACCCAGTACTTTTTTGCATATGATGAACACAATTTTCAGACCTTTCATTGACAAATTTGTTGATGTGTAATTTGATGATATATTGACTTTATTCCTAATGAAGAGGTGCATGTACAACATTTACAAGAGGTCTTGTTTGTCCTTCGTAAGGAGAAATTTTATGTAGCAGCAAAGAAGTGTGTATTCATGATAGATAGAATCCTATTCTTGGGGTATATAGTTTCCAAAGACATACTACAAGTTGACGAGTCCAAAATTGAAGCTGTGACCACAACTGCAAACCATCATAGAGGTTTGCAGTTTTCATAGTTTGGCTTCTTTTTATAAGCATTTCATTTCCCACTTCAGCAATATCATGGCCCCAATCACAAAGTGTGTGAAGGAAGGCAAGCTTGCATGGACTGAAGAGGTTACGGGAGCATTCCGTTTGATAAAGCAATGTTTTACTACAACATCGATATTAGCATTACCCAACTTTTCCTAGCCATTCAAATTGCATAGTGATGCCTCAAAGGTGGGCATTGGAGTAGTTTTGAGTTAGAATGATAGACTAGTGGCGTACTATAGCAAGAAGTTGTTTGGATCCAAGCTCAATTACAGTACCTATAATGTGGAGTTTTATGTTGTCGTACAAGCTGTCAAACAGTGGAAGCACTACTTGTTCCATAGAGAGTTCATCCTATATACTAATCATGAAGCCTTAAAGAATCTCCATGGGCAGGATAAGGTGTCAGCTAGATATGCCTCCTGGGTCACATATTTGCAATGTTTCATTTTCATAGTGAAGGATAAGGTAGAGGTGAAAAACTGTGTGGCAGATGCTTTGATTCTTCAAAGGGCATTATTGACTAAAATGAATGTAGAGGTATCTGGTTTTGATACTTTTCGTGATTTGCTTTGCACTGACCCATATTTTTCTAGCATTTTAAGTGTTGTTCGGGTAGGAAAAAAGACGGACTTTTTATTACAAGATGAGTTTTTGTTCAAAGGAAATCAACTATGTATTCCAAATTGCAACCTACGGTTGAACATTATTTAGGAGCTACATACTGAGGGGCAT
The DNA here is from genome assembly GCA_024752395.1 of Erythroxylum havanense. Lineage (NCBI taxonomy): Eukaryota > Viridiplantae > Streptophyta > Magnoliopsida > Malpighiales > Erythroxylaceae > Erythroxylum > Erythroxylum havanense. Next base: position 5,735,873 of record JANTNU010000009.1, read on the forward strand.
GTTGGGCATGATCGCACTCTACAGCTAGTCCAGGCCTCTTACTTTTGGCCCACAATTTGAAAAGAGTCAGAGATTTTTGTGGGTTCACTATAAGAGGTTCCTAAGAAAGTCACTGAGAACCTTCAACAGGCTGCTTCCAAGTATAAACAAGCTGTTGATAAAAAACAAAGACACATCGAATTTGATGCTGGTGACTATGTTTGGGCTATCCTTACTCGTGTTTGACTTTCTACAGGTGACTACAACAAGTTGTCAGCTAAGAAACTTGGGTATTTGGAGATTGTGGAGAAAATCAATCTCAATGCATTTCATCTTAAGTTGCCTAGTCACATTCGGATTTCGGATGTATTCAATGTCAAACATCTAATGCCCTTTCATGGTGACTCTTCTAATGATGACCAAGAAGCTAATTTGAGGGTGAATTTTCTTATTGTTGGGGAGAATGATGCGGAAAAGGAAGCATTACAATACTTAGAGCAATGGGATAAAAACTACACCTACTGGCAGTTTCATAATTATGGGGCCATTTTGAGCCTTCAATTTGAAATTTTTTCTATTTTTGATAATTTTTTATTTTGCAATTACATTTTATAGGGAATTAACTTTTGATATACTGTTGTGGGCTTCTTTCATGGACAATTTCATATTTTTAGGAATATTTTGGATTTTTTAGCATAATCAAGATTTTCCTTGTATCTTTGGGATTTTTGCCTATATATAAAAGCATTGTAACTAAAAGTTAAGAAAATTTTTGATAATGAAATCATAATTCCCTTTCTCATAATTCTCTTTTCTTTTTGGTATTCTTTTGTTAATCAACGAAATTGAAAGAGTTCTATACTCCTAGCAATTGTGAGCTATTCAACATGTCTATAAAAGGCCTCCGCTAGGGCAATATCACTTTTGATACAACTACAATTCAACCTTATACATAATACAAAACAACCACTTCATCCACATCTATTCAACCACTCAATCATCATCCCATGGTAACAAGGTCAGAAATCGGTTCACTTAAGCAGAAGAAAATTATTTTGACATCCAAATTTAGGATTGCTTATATGCAGAAACTAGGGCCAGCCGTGGACAAGGGCAACCTGGGTATCCACCCAGGGCCCATCCTCATAAATAGTAAAATAAGGCCTATTTTTACTCTCGTATAAAATAAAATGAAGTAAAATAGAGCTCATTTTTACTTTCATAAAAAATAAAATGAAATAAAGTATGATTCATTTTTAATCTTATAAAGAACAACAAAAGACTCATATTTTGTTTCTTTTTATTTTTTTATAAGAGCTCAAAAAATAAAAAATAATAAGGGCTCTTTTTTTTTTTACTTTACTCATGACCTAAAAAATATTAGGAAGGGCTTGGTAGGAACCCACATGTTTTTCCTAAGCAATAAAAAAAACATAATGACATCGTGCAATAGCTACAACAAAATATGATGCTTTTATTGCAAACCATACATGGGACTTGGTTTCCCTGAACAAAAACCAAAACATTATAGGTTGCAAGTGGGTCTACAAATGCATAGCTGATGGGAAAATCAATCGATATAAAGTGAGATTGGTCATTAAACGATATCATCAATAGCCAAGACTTGATTTCAATGATACATATAGTCTTATTGTCAAGCCGATTACAATCAGGTTGATTCTTTCACTAGGTATATCTCGCAGTTGGAATATTAAATAACTTGATGTATCAAACCCTTTTCGTCACTATACTTTTGAACTAGATGTTGATATGAGTAACCCCCATGATTTATCGACTCCACTTGCTCTACTTATGTTTACAAGCATCGAAAGTCTCCCTGCGGACTTGAAGAGGCACCTTGCCAATGGTATACATGTCTCCATAGTGCTCTCCTCAAATTTGGTTTCAAGGTTTTATAAACCGATTCTTCCTTATTTTACTTAGCCACTTATGACACGCATGTTTATTGTCTTCCTATGTTGATGATGTACTCGTAACTGGGTCTCACTTTATTGTCATGGAGAATATAATCAATTTTTTAGTCAACAATTTTAAACTCAAAGATCTTGGTTGCCCAAACTACTTTCTAGGTGTTGAGGCATCTTGCGAGCAGTCGGGCTTATTATTGACCCAAACTAAATACATATGTGACATACTTGCAAAGTCCAATAACTCACTACAACAAAGTAGACATTTCGTTACTTTTTTTTTTTTTGCAACGTCCAAAAATCGTCGCTAAAAGTAACCATATTGTGACAATTTTAAAAATCGTCATTAAAATTAAGTTTTTAGTGACTAATTATAAAAGTGTCACGGAAGGATCAACATTGGGTGACGAATGACAAAAATTGTTCCCAAATGGTGAACGTTTAGTTATGATTCTCGAAAATCGTCACAAAATGGTCCACATTGGGTGACAATTTTATACATTGGTCGCTAAATGAACTTTTAGTGACGTTTTTTAGACATTTTCGAAATAATTGGTTAAACATTTGGTGACCAATTTTCGAAATCATCACCAAAAGGTTAATAATTGGTGACGATTATGTAATCGTCACCAAAGGTTTGTAAACATTTAGCTATGTTTTTTTTGCTACATTTTTCACATTGTCGCTAAAGTAACCCTTTGGTGACGATAAATGGTTCACATTCAGTGACGATTTCTAAAATCATCACCAAATGGTTCGTATTCAGTAATGATCTCTAAAAATCATCACCAAATGTTTCACATTACTGAAGATTTTTTAAAATCTTCACCAAAGGTTCCACAGTATTTTGCAACTCATTTGGTAACCATTTGCCAAAATCGTCATCAAAGGGTTCACATTTTCCAAAATTGTTAAACTAACATTTTTATAATCTATCATAGTTAAGATATCTTTTATTAGAGATTTGTTTTAAATGTTTACAACGTAATATTGAAAAATAGACACAACATAATTTTAAGTGTTAAACAATAGTATTAATTAATCATTAATAATTACTAATAGTGCAAAAATTAGTCATAAAAATTTTAATAATTGTATCAATATAATAATATGATATATAGAGTAGTACAAACTTTGAATTAGAAGGCTAACAATTATTATAGTCAAAGAACAAGAACAATGATAGTCCACACTCAATAGTATGCAGTTTGATCCATAACTAGTAGAGAGGTTGTTTAACAAATTCTTACAGATATAATGATAAATTAATTTTAAAGCTGAGTCCAGTTGATTGCATTGATAAATGTCAATGATATAATTATTTTTTTGGATTCCAAGTGACATGAGAGTCGGTAAAGGTAAATGAGTCCTCAATGTCTAGATTCCTGAGAAGAGTCCTTGCACATTCGAAAGCACCAATTAATGCAGAAATAGTTCTTCCCTCAGGTGTAAGGCTTTTCACACCTTCTTATAACAACGTTTTTCCTATAGCTAAACTTGTAGAGGATACAGTGAATGAGTTACCAAATTTAACATGGAAGACAAACTCTCCAGATGAACTACTAGTACAAAATGGTTTACCTAAAACATAATTAGTATAGAACTTAAATATTGTCAAATTATTCAACCATTAACCAAACCAAAATTAGAGTGACATACATACATGAATGTCCAGACGAAGTCTGTGGAATTGACAAATTTTCCAAAAACAACTGATTTTTCCTAATCTTTTACGGATTATTGTGACATCACTTTCTCTTCCATGGGTATACATGTCATCTTCGAGATTCAAGGAAGCTTAAAACAACATGTAGTATATACCATCAATTGTAAATATATATAACAGCTTCATAAAAGGAAATAAGACGTACATAACAAGGAAAGTGATGTTGTTCATATGATATTAAACACCTTGAAGCAAAAGATCGACCATGGAAGGCAAACGATCATTAGTATATGTAGTGGAGATTTTTTTTGCATTGTTTATTCCTTCAGTAGGGACAATTTTGTCATATTCCTCCCAAAGTAATGAATTAATACCATCAGGAACTAGTCGCCATGTCAACATTTCTTGATTAATAATGTTAAGAGGTGTATTCTGCAAATGTCGATTTAAAATAAAATGATGATATGTTCAACTTTAATTTCGATGATAAGTGAAAATAGTCCAATTTAGCACTTATATATCTTTAATGTGCCTAATGATATGAAAGTTACCCTTATTAAAATTTCAGAAATCTATTGTGTAGCTTGTATCACCTACAAAATTTAGAATTTAAAGTGGAATAAACATGACTATATTCTTGATGTACAGAAATATAGTATTATCTATATTAGGCTATATTACTATTAATGAAAATGAATAAAAGTAAAATACTTTTAAAGCCCTTTCATAAAATAGTTATAAAGCTTTGATGAGGGAAGCATTAAAGGTCGTTGGGAAGAAGCCAACCCATATACAAATAACAAAGACAGACAGTAGATCATCTTCGAAACACAATCGTAAATACATCCCATACATCAAATGCATAACTAAGAACTCACAATAAACACTTAAAGGTATAAGTTAAATTTAACACAACTTCGTTAATAAAAATAGAATAAAACAACAATACTGATTCAATTAATGATGGTTCTTTGACGGTGATGACCACAATACATAAGAGAGGAGATAGTGGTTTGTAGGATGGAGGATTTTGAGAAATGGTGGCAACTTAAACGAGAATGGAGTAGTCCTTTTTTGTGGTTGTGATTGAAAACATAATACAAAACAACATCGTTTTTCTTGTTTAGTTAAATGATATCGTTTCTTGTTTACTGTAGTTGTTTATATGTACTATTAATTAATTTGGTATGATTTATTGTATTTGGTCGACAAACGTAGGATATAGCGACTAATACATGGTTTGTTGCTAAAGCCCGTAGGTTCATAAATAATTTTTTATAAATTTATTTTCCTATTCCAAATAAAACATAATTGGAATTCAAATTAAAAATTTCCAATTGAAAACTATTTCCAAATTAATTTATTGATCTTCAAATAAATTATAATTGACTTACATTTTTTATAAAATTATACATTTTAATTATTATAATTTAGAAAAGTTATAAATTTAAAATTTAACAAGACATTCTAATATAATTAAAAAATAATTTCTAACAAATTAAAATTAAAGATTAGTCATTCCTAAAAAATATACAAATGAAGAACAATTGCATATATAAGTGAGAAGATAAATTTTATATTTTGTATGATGTATTAGGAATACCTCATATATATTAATCAATTATGAAAATTAAGAAAGTAAAGAGATTGCTTTAGTTTTGGGCAACGATGTGAAAATTTGGTATCAAATTGTCTACCATTTACGACTTAGTGTGGTGGTTGGTCACGGAAATGGTCTTCTGTGAGTAAACTTACTTCGTCACAAAAACCTTCAAATATTTAAATTAAATGTATATTTTTATACAAATAATAAGGTTAATGATAGATTAAGGGCTAAAGGGTATATGTTTTCATGTTAGTGATGAATTTGGTAAAAATGAAATGTGGTTTGCATTCATTATTAATTCAACTAATAAAAAAAGAAGATACAAATTTTTAAAAAAATTTCAATTTTATTTTATTTATCTACCAAATTAAAATTAAAAATTAGTAATTCCCAAAAATAAAGCAAATCAAGAACAATTGCATATATAAGTGTAGAAGACAAAGTTTTCATTTTGTTATTTGTAATAGGAATACCTTATATATGTTAATCAATTAAGAAAATTAAGAATGTAAAGAAAATGTTTGGGTTTTAGCGACCTTATGTATAATTGGTAGTGAATTTTCTACCATTGGCGACAATAGTTTTGTCCTTCTAAAAAAGGTGAACAACTTATACTATTGGCGATGATTTATCAATTTTGTAGCAAAATGTTGTACAATTTGTGATGTTATTTGATTTCGGTAACAAACGTTTAACATTTGGCAAATAAATATAGATTCGCAACCAAACGTACAAGATGAGAAAAATTAAACAACATTAGGACGATGTCATTTGTTAGTATGACGTCATTTGTGGGATGACAAATAATATTGTCCTAGCATCTATTTAAACACAGACACTAGAACACTCCTTCCCCATCATTTCTTCAAATCCAACATGTGTACCTTCATTTTTTCCCTATCATCTCCTCTATCTTCGACATTGTGAACGAATCTTCTCCCTGCACTTGCTCTCTTGATTAGTTATTGAAGTTCCTCCTTTTTAGTGGTTTGTGGTTGCCCATCGATCGAGGTAACTCATCCAATGCAGTTACAATATCATTTGGACAAATAGTTGCAATTGTTGTTAATGCAAATTAGTAGTAATCATCTTACTAATTAGCTTGTTAACTAATTGTTTTATATATCGGTGTTCATTTGATTCTGTTGTATATAATTTACGTAATTGATGCGTATAAACTAAGAACACGAATTGAATGGATAGTAAATCCATTTATGCATATACAATCAAAACACGATATTGTCACGTCATTTTATAGCCATTTTTTGAGAAAAGTGTTTTGAAATTGAATCACCATGCAATTTAAGAAGATAACATTGGAATCTTAATTTCTTTCTTTTGCCAATGTCATTTAAAATAATAGCTTCAATTTAATCAACACAAATTAAAACAAAAGACTTAAACCAATTACAATGTCATTATATAAACCCATTGAAGTTAAACAGACAAAGCAAACAAGAAACAACTAAATATAGTTCAAACATAAGATGGTATATAGGCTGGAAACTAGTGATGTAGCTCCAATGAGGCTTATCAGTGAAAAATTCCTCAAGCCTAAAAGCGACATTGGTTTTTTTCAAAATGTAATATTGAACAAAAAATACATATAATAACTCAATTATCTTCTTTTATTATACAGCTAGATAGATAGTTGGACGTCTCATTGAAAATGGTCAACTGAATACGTATAAGGAGTTAACAGTTTCATATAAGGAGTTAACAGTTTCATGCAATTTGTAAAAGATCAAATGGGTGATGAATGTAGTATTCATTGTCCATGCATCAATTGCTTAAATGTCAATTTCTAAAGTCAAGATGTAGTATATAATCACTTGCTAATGTGAGGCATTGATAAATTCTATACTCCATGGCTTTATCATGGTGAACATAAGAAAGCAAGTTATAGTTGAAGTGGCGGTACATGTTATAATGATAGTTACAATAATGATGTAGATGATTGTGATGTTAATGATGATGTTGTTGATGGGATTGACGAGATGTTAGAAGATTGTCAAAATTATATGGAGACTATGAATGAAATAGGAATGCCTAACATAATTGGTAGTATTATAGAAGATATATTTGGGAAGTTATAAAAGTTGCTCAAGAAAAATTATATTTAGGGTTCTCTAATTTGTCACAACTATCACGTGTTGTGAAGTTGTTGCATTTGAAGGTTTATAATAAGTAGAGTAACAAATCCTTTGGCATGTTAATTGACTTACTGAACGATGCATTACCCATTGGACACAAGTTGTCGAAGTCTTACTATGATGCAAACAAACTATTAAGGGACCTTAGATTGGGATATATTTCAATTCATGCTTGTAAATATGATTGTGTTATTTTTTTGAAGGAAAGTACACATCTTCAGGAGTGTCCTATTTATGGTACATCAAGGTGGCAGGGGGATCATGGGAGAGGGAAAAAGATACCGAACAAATTCCTTCAATACTTTCCTATTAAACCACGATTACAAAGAATTTTTATGTCAACAAAAACAACCATAGATATGAGGTGCCAAAAAGAAAAACGCATTGATGATAACATTATGTGTCATCCAGTAGACTCAATAGCATGGAAAGAAATTGTTAGAAATTTTCCATTGTTTACATAAGATTGTCATAATGGTTGACTTGGATTGGCCTAAGATGGATTTAATCCTTTCGGTAATATGAGTACTTCATATGGCATGTGGCTGGTGATTCTACTCCCACACAATTTACCTCCATAGAAGTTTATAAAGGAGCCTTTTATGTTGTTGTCTTTGCTTATTCCAGTAAGGACGTTGATGTATGCATGGAACCATTAATTGATGACTTAAATGATCTATTGGAATTTGGATTACAAACTTTTGATGTTGTTGAAGGCGAAACATTTATAATGCATGCTACTATTTTGTGGACTATAAATGATTTCCTAGCTTCTGGGAATTTGTCTGAGTGGAGTACTAAAGGATATATGGCTTGTCCTGTGTGTAAACCATCAAACATATTCAATGAGGATACAAGTAAAATACTTTATATGGGTCATCGTTGTTATTTAGAACATGGGCACAGATGGTGAAGAAGTAAACTGTTTCATGGAATAGTAGAATTGGGTGAAGCTCCGATGTAGTTATCCGATGATGATATTGTTTATCGACTATTACATTTAGGTGACATTACATCTAACAAACACCCAAGTAATAGAAAACGAAAAAGAAACGATGTAGAACTGAATTGGACAAGAAAAACATATTTTTAAACTTTCCATATTGGAAGGAATTACTATTGAGGCAAAATCTTGATGTCATGTATATTGAGGAAAACATTTGTGAGTCCATTTTAGAGACTGTCATGGGAATTGATGAAAAATCCAAAGGCACAATTAAGGCTAGACTTGACTTGGAAGACATGAATATTAAAAAGGACTTGCATTTGAAAAGAAGAGATGGTGTGTCATATGTTATCCCCCTTACTTGTTACAACATATCAAAAAGTGATAAACAATAATTTTAACAGTTCCTCCAATCAGTCAAATTTCCTGATCGGTGTGCATCAAATATAGTTCGTTGTGTGAATCTTAAAGAGGGAAAAGTGTCAGGGTTGAAAAGTCATAATTGTTATGTACTTTTGCAACGATTACTTCCTGTTGGAATGCGTAGGTGTTTGTTGAAGGATGTGACCATTACTTTCGGTCAATCGAGAGAGTTTTCTAAGCAATTATGTTGCAAGATACTTAAAGTTGAAGAGCTTGATAAAATAGAAAAAGACATTGCATTGATTATATGTAAGCTTGAACTATTATTCCCCCATCGTCTTTTTATGTTATGTTTCATTTGGCAATTCACTTACCATATGAAGCTAAACTTTATGGACCGATTCAATTTCGATGGATGTTTCCAATTGAAAGGTAATTCATATTAAATTCAATAAGTTTTGTCTATAGTATTTGTTTGTAACAATTCCTAAGTTTATAATTGATTATGTTCAGGTTTTTATGCTTTCTTAAGCGTTATGTATGTAATAGAGCTCGAGGCTTATATAATAAATGAATGCTTGACTTTTTGTTCAATGTACAGAAGAGAAGTTAGATCGTAATGTAAAAAATGTGCAGAAGAGAAGTTAGTTCGTAATGTAAAAAAAAGTGAACAAACTTAAAAGGATGGTCAAATAATTACTTGGCTTAAATTATGTCAATAGTAGGGATGATGAGGAATCTTAGTTTGTTTATAAATTTTGTTCAAACTGTGTAATTAACTTGTAATTATTTTTTTATAAAATGCATTCCATT
>JANTNU010000009.1:5807744-5822706 GCA_024752395.1 Erythroxylum havanense
TAAGGCTATATATTGCCAGGACTGATTTCAATAAAGTAACTTGAAAATCCAATTGTTTGAGTTCTCGGTTCTAAGTTAACTGCTAAAACTTAACACTATATTGTACAAATTATTGATTCTTAATTTGTTTTGTTCAATTGAAAATAAGAAATATATTGAGACTGTTTGTCAAGTACTAGAATTGTGTGTTGTGTGTGTAATTGTATATTGTGATTTTCATTTTTTAAATCTTAAATGTAAATATAAAACGCTAGGGTGTAATTTAATTTTTTTTATTTCACATAATTTAGCTCTTTATTTTACTTTACTATAATAATTTTTTTCATTCTTTTAATTATTGATTTTATTTGAATATTTAGTGCATTTGATTTATGTTATGAGAGTTTATAAATAGATTTGATTTAAACTTAAATTTTGATAGAGTTTTAGAATTGTTTAAGATATTTTTAATATTGTATTTCTTTTGCACTACTTAAAAGTTGAAAGGTCCCTGGGTTAAGGTCCTCGTAAAATTGAAACTTTTAACGCTTAAATTAAGATATTTATTAATAATTTTGAATTGATATTTATTATTTTTCAATGTCTACTAACAGGTATACATTAAAAGAGAGTTCTATGGTTATGTACCCATAACTATTGGTTATACTTTATAATGATGTCACGGATAACTATGCCATACATACTTAGGATGTGATAATTTGATTATTCACTTAATGATGTGTTTATTTACGGGTTTACAATTAAGACGTGTATGTGTTGTTTGTTTAGTTTATTATACTTGTTTAATTACACTTTTTTTTTACAAATAAATGAAAGGAAGTTCAAATAATCTTGATAATTTAGCCGCTTTAAGCTTAGGAAGATTCGATGATCCAGCTTGTGCTCACACTAAATTAGTTTCTAGAATAAAGAATCATACCATTTATTTCAATTGTAACAAATATCTGAAAGGCAGGGGAATAATCAAATTAAAGAAGTATTTAGTTGGGATCAAAAGTGATGTGGAACCTTGTAAGAAAGCGAGTCATGATGTAAAATAAAAAATAAAGACCTTACTTTAAAAGTATCTACATGAGAAAGATAAAAGACAAAGACTAAACAACGAAATTGGTAATGAAATTTCCTTTTGCGATGGTCAAGATAAAAGTGGGGATGTTAAAAGTGATATTCCTACCCAACAAGAAGATAATGTTGCACTGAAATGAAGAAAAGAAGAAAAAAATGTCTAACTTTTTTTCACCACGAACAACTTCGGGAGCTCAACCTACAAGTCATAATAGTATCTTATAATCTAAAGAAGAGGCTCATACTGTAGCCATGGTAATATCTAGGTAAAGGTATGATTAAGATATAACATTTAATCATGCTCAATTGTATTATTATTAGCTCATGGTGGATGTTGACATCTCTTACGGTCCAATATACAAAGCTTTTTCAATTGATAACTACAAAGATAAAATTCTGAGCAGCTGTATTTGTAAAATAAATAGTTATTTGGATAAAAGAAGCATGAATCTGTTTACTTTGGATGTTTAATTATGTGTGATAGTTGGAAAATCGAAGATAGGAGCCTATTCTCAATTTTTTGATTTATTATGCAAAAGAGACATTGTTCTTAAAATCTATCAATACATTTGGCCTTATTAGAGATATTGATACTCTGTTTCAGATATTTAATAAGACTATTTAATTCATTAATGATAATGATTCTGCTTATAAAGCAATAACAAGAAGATTGCAAAAGTAGGCATAATTCTTTTTATTGGGCTCTTTATGTTCTAAATCTTGTGCTTCGAGAAATCTGTGTTATTGTCATTTATCATTGTTAAGTTGAATATAATTTATTGTAATTTCTTAATAACTTAATTTTATTTGTTTACTTGGATTCTTAATAGAACAAGTAGTTCTATAGATCTAATTTAACTTGATTATATCAATCTTTTAATAAATTGGATTTTTGAAGAATTAATTTTGATAAATGACAATGACTTAGAAGATAATCTTGGGTAGAAAAATAATGACATGTTATTTGGTGTAATGAATGATGATGATGATGATGATGATGATGTAACTCTTTTTAATGAAGAAGAATTTGTATTAACAAATTAAGGTTCATATGATTTGAGTGAATATTGGATTCAATGAAGTTTTAAGTTTCCATTTCCTTTTCTTTCAATTTCACTTATATTTGATATATATTAAATTTTATATATGTAATATAAATATAAAACTTTTAACTATAAATATTTTCATTTAAAGTTTTACTTCTAGTTGATTATGTTCCTCGACACGAACTCTTGTTGTAGTATTTATAGAGTCATGAAACTTTAATGTTCTTTCTATTTGATTTATTGATATAATTATTCTTTATTATTTGTAGCATTTTAAGTAATTTATATTATTCTTAATTTTATGTTTGTACGATGATTAAACAATCTTTTATATTAATTATGGTTATTTTTATGAAAAGATAGTAGTAATAAAAATAAATAGGCTTTTTATTTCAATATGATTCCAATATTTGACATGCATAATTTGATAAAAATTGTATTAACATAATTTTTAAATATTTTTTGTTGTTGACTTGGACCATTAATCGGTTCTTTGATAAGATGGAGATATTGGCAGAAAGCTAAAAATCAATAACAAAATAAATGGAAGTGAAATTCTAAAGTTTGATGGGCACATGAATGTTGACTTTTTCTTTTGGTTTTTAGCCGGTGGTCTCTTGTAAGTTGAAATTAAAATAAAAAGACAAAGCCTCACAATATCTTCACGAATTTGGCGTTTCTACCAAGTCTTAATTTTCCATGTACATATATGAATCATTCATTCCACACAGCATCTAATCCACTATTTAAACTTTGAAGTTGGCCATTAATCACATAAAGAATTGCAGATGCCCCAAGGGGGAGGGCTGTGAGCAGTCATGGGTTCGAGTCGTGAGAGGAGCAGTCTTTATTAAGGTGATGTAATCCCTCTGATAATAAAGGCTCATCCGTCAGAGCAGATATTTTTAATACTATCTAGGATCAAATCTGAATTTACCTATTTATAAGTCTAAATGAGTGACTCATAGATCTCAGGTAATTGAGCCAAGTCTGAACCTTGAATTATTTAAAAAAAAAAAGATATCATATTTATCAATCCATTGATGGAGTACTTAGAAGGCTGAGGCGTGACCACATTAGATTAGAGCTTCACTTTCAGCATTTCGAAACGTGTTTCGTGGGTCAAATATTGAAATTTTGACGATGGGAAAGTAAGGGTACCCATCTTGAAATCGTGGATTCGCTTGCTCCCTAAGCTATTTCAATATAGCTTAGGACCAACCCCACTTTTCGGTCCCGTAGATCACGTCAAATCATCGATTTGTTGAGATACATACCAAGTCGGTGGCTGACAGGCACCGCTTTCTGCTGGAGAAAATAGTGCAGTTAGTACGTCAACAACTGTTGCTCTCTTCGAAACCCTTAAATTAATTAATTTTTAATCCTTACCTTCTCATCGTTCAAGTAAATATTGGTAAACTTATCTTATCAAGTTTGATATTTTAAGTTTTGGGCTATTTTTAACAAACAGCGGATTCCATTCATTATTAGCTGATTTTGTAAGTAATTAACTTAAAATTGATTATATCGGTTGATTTGATTATCAAATAATATTAACTATTTATTAAAAATATTTTATAAAAGTAATTATTTAGTATTAACTGTTGATATTTAAAATTACTTAGGAGAGCATGATTAAAAAAAAAAGGACATAAATATTATATTTCTTAGTATTTCGTTAAATATTCTTATAAGAATTTAAATGTTTAATTTTACAAAAATTAAGTTTATAATTTTAATTAAAAACAACAACAACAACAACAACAACAACAATAATAATAATAATAATAATAATAATAATAATCTAACGTTAAATTTTTTATTAGTATGAATGATGCAACGAGCTACATTATATTATTATTTTTATATAATATGTATGAATTTTATTATTTAATAAATTAAAAATATCTATAATTATAATATGACACATATATGATATATATCATAACTAAAAAAAACAAATATTTTTAGATTGAGTAGCACAAAAATTTATTCAAAATTTTCGTCTTCAAACTTTGTTACCGAAAACAAGTCAATTCTTTGAATGAATCAAAATTTTAATTTGTTCAAGCTGGAACCATAAGCTTTTGGAGAGGCCCTACCATTTTGTTGACAATTTCGACTTGCAAACGAAGCCAGCCGTTGAGTTGGCGGTGTTTAACAACTGAGTTGCCGAGATGTCTTGCTTTTCCCTAGGATGGAGAGGTAGTCTTAAATGAATGAAAAAGAGGTGCTGCCTGGAAGATGCTTGCAGTGTTTTGATGGATCTAATATTGAAAACGTATGAAAGGACTCATAAATTTGGTTGGCTAGTACCTAAAGTAACGGCTTAACTATTTCTAGCCACCAATTAATACGTATATCAAAGCAGCTTACTGTGCTTTCATCACGGAAATTCCGCTGTGAAGAACTTTTATAGCAAATGAAATAATCCTCTTACTATTGATACCACAATCTAAATGTGCTTTTTCACCATTTGTATCCAATCTCTCAAGTTTCTTCTCTTCTCGTTTTAGCTGCCAGAGTCTGCTGTTTCCAATCTTAGTTTCTTCTTCTTTTCTCATGTCAGCTGTCAATCCCTCAAACCGGCTCAAACAGTGAAACGCCCACTCTAGACGCTCTAACATTTCGGCCTGACATTATGTGAGGAAAGTAAATCATGATTTGATCCCAACCAACTTCTTAAAAAAACGGCCAGTATTCGGTACACATAAGAAATCACCATATTAAATAAGCTCTCATATTACCGCTGTCAAGATTCAAACCCGAAAACTTGGACTCACTTTCCTTCCCAATGACCAACTGGAAGCAAATGTGACCAGATTGTCGATAAATTCTGTGACTTATAATTGACTTCATTTTTTTAAACTCTTAATTGCCACTATGCTCAGCAACAAAGAATTTGAGTATAGCTAAACTTTGTTCAATGTCATCAAATGACTTTTCCAAAAACATACTCCAACCTACCTGAAAAACTGCATCACGACCAAACAGAACACGAGAATGGGACGGTAAAACCATCCAGAGAACAAAGCTTATTTCTCATCTCCAATAACAGCGTGCAGCTTCCGCAAGGTGGATAGCCACATAATCATACCATTCCACACTAAGAAAAATCATCCAGTGCGGTAAGCATAAAAGTAAGCAGCCAAATATTCGCTAATTTCATATCCAAAACGTCGAAATTAAATTGAAACGTAAGCTTCTTCAAACCATTACAAAATAATATAGAAAAAGGTTGTTCCATAATGCTGAAACTGCCTAATGTAATGGCCACAAAATAAAGATTACAGCACCAAAATTTACTCATCCTCCTGGCTGCGCAACCTAGCCAATTTGTTTGTTACAACAATATCCAACTGTGCGGCACGCTCAACAATCTCCTTTCTCTTCCGGGTAGATATGTCATGGGCAATTTCAGCACAGTAAGTCCTGCAATTCAATCAAACAGTAAGCTACGATTAAGAGAAGATCCTATCGACACTCAGAGGTTATATGCTCTCTGATACTATTAGAGTCTGCAGAATCTATAGAGAAGAAACGTACCTGTTATGCATCATTAGAACTTCAAGCTCCTTCACATTGTGCACAACAAATTTCTTAAATCCATTGGGTAGATAGTGACGGGTTTTCTTATCTGATCCATAACCAATGTTTGGCATCAGAGTGCATCCTTTGAATTTTCTCCTGACCCTGGAATCAATACCCTTGGGCCTTCTCCAGTTTGTCTACAATGAAATAGAGGAAGCAACCAAAGTAAATTCGGAGCAAGAATTTTAAGGAGAACGAAAGATGGCTCAGCAGAATGAGAGCATAATAAGAGAGCAAATGAACAAACAAGCAGCAGCAACAAAACATTTGAGTGTACTAGGTCACGTTAAATAAATACATATGAGCTAATGTGGGTCAGAACCAGGCCCCCAAATCAAACCTCTAAAAGAGTATCAGAGAGAGCAGACATGTTGACCACGAAATTTAATTTCTGTGTACCTTACCATGCTACCTTCATTCTTATAATCCAGAGCATCGGCTTATTGTACACAGATCATTTTCTTTATATTAGATCATCTTCACAAATTGGACGTAATACGAAAGACAATGAAGTAGATGTGAACCAGAATTTAAATACAAAAGGTAAACTATATGACAGATCAGTTCACTTAAAGATTTTTAAATATCCTACACAACACCACATTCTGTTACTAAGATGAATATACAATCCATAAAAATCAAACAAGTTTAACACGATCAACAAAAGTGAAAGCTCACAACGTACACACCTTCACAGAAATCTTTCGATCACTTTGGGGCCTCTTAAACTTTTTGACACGCTTCTTCACAATCTTTTTGCTCAACAAAGGAACAGCCATTGTTTCTGCAATAAACACAAAAAAAATAAAAATGCAGGGAAGGTGATCAGTGAGCATCCATTAATCCAAAAAAAAAATTGAAAAGAAAAGGAAAAACCAGTGTGGTAAACAAAAGAGGCAGCAAAAGATTCAAACTATTCAAGAAACCCGTTACAATCCTAACATATGCAGTTAAAGTTACCGGACACACTGCATTATTTCATAAAAGACTCATGCGCAGAAACTATTAACAGTGAGATCATTCCTCAAGTAACAAGCAGCACTGAAAGTTTTTAATTTATAACATTCCTCAATTAACAAGTACCACTAAGTTATGCATGTGTGGTCAGAAACCAGAACTTAGAAGAAGCATCGATACTTCTGAGTAGGCATCACTTGTCCAAGCATCAAAGTATAGTTAAAAGAAAAAAAGAAAAAGAGCTTCCATCTCAGTATCATGTAATTCATACTAAATTTATTAAATAAAACGAAGAACAAAATAAGATCCTTTCAATTTTGACGAGAACTCTACTCCCTACCAACATACGTAGTAACTTCACAAGACTAAGTTCCGTCAACAAATAATAGAACAAAAGCCCGCTTTTTTTAATGGAAAATAAATGAATTTTATTTACCAAAGCTAAGCTTGTGCAACAGTACAGTGGATAGAGATTTACACCTGCTACCTCAGCATTTCTTGGTTACAAAGAGTACAATCTTCAAGGGAAACGAAGAAAGAGGAAGGACAGAAACTCCTGCTAACGAAGACTAATATATATGCAGCTAAACCACAAAAACCCAAGCAGATCGAACAAACAATAGAGAAGTGAGAGAACATAGGCAATCCCAAAACATGAACCACATGTTGAAGATCAAACAGAAGCATGAAACTAGAGAACAAAAAGCCCTGGTTGATACCTGCTGCTTGGATACAGCCGCACAAGCGTATGGGGTGAGAAGGATGAGAAAAATAGGAGCTAGGGTTTTAAAATGGTTATATGAAGGCTAGGGATGTAAGATTTGGATTCAAACTCAACCCGGTCCATCTTCTTATAGATGGGCCTATGAATCGATGTTTTGAAGAGGGAAGAGTTGGATAAAACGAAGGATGGGATTTCGGCAAGGAACTAGGGCGGAATCTTTAATTTTATATTTACTATCTTAACCCTGGTAAATTATATTAATATCCTCATCTATTCACTACTATTGTATCGTATCTACATATCGCTAATTATAATAAAAATGTAATAATATGTAATTTTTAGTTTATTTTATTTATTAATTATTAACAATATATTTATTAGTTTAATATGATGGCAAATTAATTATTTTAGCAAATTTTATTTATTATGTAATAAGGGATAACGAATTAATATATGCATAATTTTATTTCTCGCCTTACCCATTACTAAAATGTTATGAAATTGATTTCTTAAATATAGTTCCATAAACTTGTAACAAGAATGCTTGGCATTTGCAAAAGAGTAAAAGACAATATTGAACAAATTATCGAAATTTATTCTTTTAGCACTTGCAACATTGTCCTAGATGTTTTAGCGTTTAAAATAGCAAAATTTAGTGTTAACAATGTTAATGCTCTTGGGACTTCAAATCAATGACTCTCCATGGTTATCCTGGATACTTTTGATCTTATCATGCTCATCTTTTCATTTGTTTCACCCGAGAAAAATAGTAATAAGTAACTAAAAGCTACAAAAATTGAAAATTAAATTCAAAACCTAAAAGTCATTGTGATTTCTCTATACTTGTAACCTTTATTGAGTTATTATTTGTTACTTTTATTGATGCTTCAGGTTTCTTAACCTAAAAAAGTCTTATATTGCAGGCTCGTCTCTTTCTTTTATTTGGATTTGTCATCGGTGATGGCCTTGAAGGATAGATAATGGAACTAGTTGCTTAGACATCATATGAACCCTGCATTTGAAATTCTCTAGTGTTATTCTTATTCTTGCCTATTAATCATCACACAAATGAAAAACAATTAAATATGGTCGAAGATATAATTTAAATAGAAATTAAGCATTGAGAATATTATAACACTTCAATGAGATCGATTTTATGAGTTTTATTTTTCGATTATTTATAAGAAATGAAATTCTCTAATAAATATTTCGACAACTAAATTCATAAGAGTATAGTTTTATGTAAGGAGAAATATACAATATGAGATATTATATAATGCAATATTGAATATACAGTATGAGATATTGTATAATGCAATATTTACTTCTTCTGTAGTGATGCCTAGTACAATAACATGCCTTCAATAGTTTCAGTTAGATTAATTAGCAAGATTTCATAGTAAATATGGAATGATAAGACTTTAAAAGAGTCAAAGTTAACGATTTAAGGATGTGATGTTTAGTTGAAACACATATTATCCACTAAGTTTAGAACTAAATTATATAATAAAAAATTATAAAATATCCAGAAGGTTAGATATAATCTTACAGACCTACTGAACAAATTATTTGTTTGAAATTATACTTATAGGAGAATAGTTCTCAAGAAAAGTAATGGGAGTAAGATGAAATTTGAAAAGTTTAAAGCTCATGACAATGCATCCAATTAGAGCTATTACCTTTATTGATACATTTGATGTATAGTTGAAATGCTACGAGACATTGAAATATTCACTTTTATGATGAATTCAAACAATTTGTTTTGGAAAAGATTGTGAATTTTTCATGCCTACAAGAAGATTAGTATGAGTATAGTTATCCTCCTCAGTGAGAGTATATAAAAACATATTGCTCATATAGAACACAAATTCTAATTTTCAATTGTTAAAAATATAATTATCCAAGAACAACTGTTGTTGGATATGAAAAGGTAATAGCATAATTTTGGGAATTAGATCTTTAAAGATACATTCGAAGTTTTTCACCTATTTTAAGTCCAAGTATATATATAATGTACTAAAGATATTTAGTATTTGAGACATCAGATACTTGTGAAGTATTAAAAATATCCATTATTCTATGCATGAGTTGATATTTGAGCTTAAGGTTATATGGATATTAACTTTAGAAGTAATTCCTAGTGAAGGTCTATTTTACTTAGAAAAAATCATTTTAAGATTGGAAGGTTTCAATGTAGCAATGGCTGCTAATTAAGTCATAATATATTTTTTATTTAGTGGAAATGATTAAGTGGATCAATAAGTTCTTTAATGAACCTAATATAATTGCTTACATTGTTCAAGATAGTAATGTATTGTGGAACATTAAAGTTATTGGGCATATAAAAGGAGCTAAAATCTCATCAAAGATTTAAGGATGTATTTAGGCAATTTTCTTAATTATGATGATAATTAAAATGAAAGTAGTAAGATTTAAGCAAGTGTTTACTATAGAGAATCTTATAGAATTCTCTTATTAAGCTATTGTTCCAGTAGTAGTATGATCGTCATATAGTGATATAGTATAAGACACTTAAACAATTAACTTAGTGTAAGTGAGAGATTGTTGGTTTACACTCTACAACCAATTCGATTGGTTATAGTTTAGTGAAAAAATAAGTTAAAGGTATTCTTTATCTTGTACATATTTTGATATATATGATGAAATTTATGGGATAATTATACATTACAAATGAAATTATAATGAGATTATAATTATGAAATTCATATTACATTTATGTATTATCCCTAAATTATTCGTAATCATTATTATATTAAAACGAGACATCAATGAAATATAAAAAGACTAGCATATGTTATGTTTTTATGAAGGAAGTAGTTGATTTCATAGTCTAAAGTATGTAGATACTTAAACAAACGTATGAATGCTTGTTAGAGAACAAGTTCACTAAAATGACCTCATTTGAGAAATCCTTTTGAAATATTACTTGTATGTCTATAAAAATTCTTATTATGATGATTGTATAAGTAATTCTTTGGCTTGAGATCTTCAAAGTTATCTTGTATAGGTATTGTTATATTTTGATACTACTTATGACCAGTTCTAGTCAATGATAGCTTAGTTAATAGTAATTGGATATAACCTGAACTATGTGGAGCTTGTTGAATGATCAAGATATTATTCATAACCTTAAAGTAATTAGCGAGAATGTTTCATTATTCTTAACTAGTATTGATCCAAAAAAACCTTGGCTAAGGTAGACCGATGTTGTGTAAATAATTTACAAATGTCATTACTTGAATTAATAACTAATGGTTGAGTATTAATACGATTAGACTCAAAATATAGTTGATATTAATTTCATACTCTATGTTTAATTGGAGGATTGTATGATGAAAAGATTGAGTTATAAAAAAAATCATGTACAGAACGTTTAGTCAAATTCACTTTTACATTCCTAATTATTTTGAAAGATATGATGTATTGTTAAACGTCAATTTTGATGGATATAAATTATTAAATTATAGAATTAAATATAAATTAAAGGAGTTTAATTTATCTAACTGTAAATTATATTTTGTATTAGTTGCCAACATATTTAGGAACCTAATATATTATACATAAAGATTAAGTTAAAGAGAAAAGATATTTTAAACAAGTTGGATTTAATTATAAAGTTTGAAAAACTTTATGATTACATATAAAATATTCAATAAATAAGGATCAATATGAGATATTGAATCTTATTAGAGCATAACTAATATTTAATCAAAATTATAAGTAATTCTAATCAAATTTTAATTGAAATTAAAATTTAATTTTAATTAAATTATTAAAATATCCTTGATTTATTATAAATAGATTTAAGCTCTAAAGAAGCTAGCACTCCTTGCCTAATCATTTATGTAATAATTATAGAATTCTCTTAATTTATTTTATAGATGTTATTAGAGGTTGGACACTTATATAATTATGATAGTTGAGATAAGTCGATTTCAAAAACAGTTTAAGCGAGACATCGATCAAAGTTTTGAAATAAGGTATTAATTATGATTATTACTTTATTATAATTTATGTGTTAATGCTTTTATAAAAATTTAAGTAATCTTGACTTTGAGAAATAAAATACAAAAACATTTATAATAATTCTACTGTATATGGGATTGGACGCATTCTAATTTTCCAACATTTTATACTGCTCTTCCTGTGTTTAACTTCATCAACCTTCTAAAATAGGCTAAAATTAAGATTTGTCAAAGAAAAAAATTAATAAAAGCGTAACTAAGAGGAACTTGCGCTGTTGAAGACTAATCAAATTATCAATGGCAATAAAGGGGTAATACATGTAGCGGATCAATTGTTTTAAACTTGCAATTGAAATAAAGAAATTTTAAAGTTAGTGAGAAAGAAGAAAGGGCACTTAAAAGGGTTGAAGAAAGGGCACTTAAATTGATTGACATGCTTCATTAGTGGGCTAAGCATAGGACCCATTTGTTCAGTAGCTGAAACGAAGGATGTCACGACACGACAGCAGCGTGATTACATTGATTTAATGATGCTATCCTGTACCAAGGTCACTAGTCAACACATCAAAATGGTGTCGTCTCGAGATGGTAAATTTTTGTTCCTGCCTTGCTTGGCCTGGCCTGGCCTGGCCTATATTTGTTCATTATGTTAGCTAGCATGCATTAACACGAATCGTTAAAAGTTGGAAAGGGACATCATAGCTATGCCTCAGTTATAGGGCTTCCCAGACCTAATAACTCAGTGAAGAGCAGACCAAATTTTCCACTCGGTGGAGCTGCGTTTTTACTTTTTATTATAATCATCAAACGGCATTGTTAATGCAACCAATAGAGCAGCTAGCACACCTTAGGTGTTGATGAAAATGTCAAGCACGAGCATAACTTCCTCTACATATTGAGTACAAATATGCTAATATACTGCCTTTTATTACATTTCAGGCTCGCTTAATTTCATTCAATTAATTTCCACTTCTCAATTTCACTCTTCTTCCACCAAATATTTTTTTTAAAGAAGTCCCCAATGGCTGCCTAGCCCAAGAAGAATAACAAAATGCTAAAGATGGACAAATTTGATGCCAATTCTCTAACGTCTTGTACCAAAAGATTTTTTTTTGATTATGTGGAACGGTAACCAACAGACTAATATCGAAACACGATTAAATCAAATTCATGAAGCAAATCACTTGTTAATATAGAAATTCAATATAATATGTAAACTACACAAGAAGGGGGATTGAATTGTGTAATCTTTTCGAAAACATTAATCTTTTGAGACTTTTTGAATTTCTTTACAAAATTTAGATGGTCACTAAAACACTTTGTTAAAGTTAATAAGTAATGCAATCGCAAGTAATATTATCTACTCGTCTAATACAAGAAAATTAAAGATAAGGGCTAAAGAATAGACGCTGTGATTTTATACTGGTTCATCCCAAATCTTAGGTTACGTCCAGTCCTCAGAGTTTTTCTAAAATTTCACTATACTCTTTTCATTTTACAAGTATTCACTACAAGAAAATTCATGTTCTCCGACGGAATATTCCGTCAGAGAAATGGACATTTTCGTCGGAATTTTTTTTTGTCGACGGAACGCGACGAAACAAGAAACCGTCGTAAACATTGTTGTCGTTATAACTTATCGACGGTAACTTGCCGTCGGTAAAATGTAAACGGACAACCGACGGAATAGTATTCGTTGTTGTTATATTGCGACGGACATTGATTGAAAATTACGTCGGTGAAATTCATATATCACCGACGGAATATGTTCGTCGGTATAAATTAGGGACGAAACCACCGTCACTACGTTTCGGAAGGTAGTCGTAACTTTAATGACGGAAATATAATCTGTCGGAAAGTTTCATCCATTACCGACGGTGATTTATACGTCGCCAAATTTAGTCAGGTTTTGTACCGATGGAATATTCCATTCCGTCGGTGAAAATATACCGACGGAATATTCCATTCCGTCGGTGAAAATATACCGACAGAATTGTGTATTCTGTCGGTGTTATAAAAATGGTATAAAAAATTAGGTTGTACATAATTGGACATCCACACATCAACCAGTACATCAAAGGTTTAAATAATGGCAATTGTTATACAATTGGATGTACATAATTGGACATCCACACATCAACCAGTACATCAAAGGTTTAAATAATGTCAATTGTTATACAATTGGATATAAACACATCAAAATGTACATAAATTGTTATGTTTGTACCTTAAAATAATGAGTTCGACTATCTAAGGTTGTGGTAATCGTGGGTGGTCCTCTGTAGAACTTTCCTTCGATTGTTGGAACGGTGGTCGCAATTGAGCCATCTGCATAATCTCTTATCTCATCTTCGCCATCTGCTCTCTCATCTGTAGCTCCATCTGCTCCCTGATTCGTTGCTCCTGTTCCCTCAGCCATTGTTCCTCCCGCTGTGTCTGCTCCCTCATCCGTTGTTCCTCCCGCTCTGTCTGCCCCTCTTCCATATGAGCTATCTTGTCCATTAATGTTTGTACTGTGGCCCGAAGCTCGATGACTTCATTGTTGTTTGATGGCCTAGTGGACGCTGCTGTACTGGACATGGAAGATTGGGAATAACATGTGTTCCCATACGAACCTAGACCAAATATCCTGCCACGACGATCCCTACCTCCCACGGCCTCAAAATACGTCTGAAACACGTCTATAGGCTGTTCCTCCTACGACTGTAGCTCAAGGGTTTGTTGTAATTGGTCTTATAAGGTATGTGAAGTTAACATTAAGAAGAAGGACGAGAGCGGTATTTAGAAATATATAAAATGCAATAGCTGGACATACATTCAGCTCTCGACAGCGGTTGTTGATGAAGGTTACACCGTCATGCTTCTTCGTGTGAGTGTGCAGAAATAACTGAAGGGGGTAGGCTTGATGCCCAATGACTTCTCCTACATGAAAAACACTAAAATGTTAGATATGAACTAGAAATCGTTTAGTGATTTTGGCTAAGGTTCGAAAATTTGTATGATATTCGCCTCCTGTTAGACAAAGAAAATAACTCAACACAGCCATAAGTGGCACCAGACATTTAGAGCATACAAATTATCCATAATACAACGAAGCTAACTATCGACAAAAATAGTGTAAAGTGTAGATACTTACAAGTCCTGCATGCTCTTGGTAAGTTATTGAGCCTCCCGTATGTATGGGAAGACTCTGTTGACGTTGACCTGGGCCTCCACGTCTGTTGGCCGAGTTACGTCCTGAGATGGACATTGCTGCAGGTGATGCCCAATACGCCAGCCAACGACTCCAAATATCCTCCAAAATAAAGCAGGGTCGTGCACCAGCCTTGTTTATCGCGTTAATGAAGTCGCGATAACGTATACAAGCCTGCCTCTCCTAGAATTTGTATATGCTCCTGTCCAAAGTAGCGTCCCAGAAAAATGTTTTCTGATAAAAGAATAAAACAACAATATGTTAATTAGTTAATGTAAAACTATATATATATATCCTGAAAAAAAATATTAAATAAATAAAATAAATAATTATTGTACCTCGAACTCATGAAAGTACAATTGTTTAGTAGCTGCAGTGATATTCTTCCACGTATATCCAT